>PVJO010015104.1:0-46123 GCA_004026905.1 Hystrix cristata
CTCGTTCATATTTCTTCATTGCTCAGAATATTTATATTGAAGTGAAGTTTATCTTTGGAAAATTATTATGCACGTGCCATTGTGATTGTTGACTTGGATATAATCTTGTCCCTGTTACATCACATCTCTCTAACTCTTAAAAAAGTAGACTGATGCATATGGTGAAAGCATGTTGTATTTTCATTTTGAAAATGCAAATTAGAGAGAAAATAGCAAGGATCGGTATTTTTAAAATAAAGTAAAACAAACCCTGGGGACAGGTTATTGCTAATAAAGTGAAGAGAGACAGAATGCTCTCTTAGAAGAGCTATTTTAGTATATGTGACATAGCAACAACTTGGAATTTCAAGGAAATGAAGGAACACACAAACCCTATTACATAATACCTCTCCTGGAGTTGCCTCAGTTTGTATGGCAGCTGTAGTTTTTGCTCAGAATAATAAAAGTGGAAGTTAATGAGAACATGACTTTAGCTGGAGGAGCAGAAGCCGTATACACTACCTCGGATAAGGCCTCCGCTAGCCAGGTCGCGGGGTGAGGCAGGGAGATACATATGTTGAAGAAGGAGGTGTGTTTTTAAGTCTTTGTTAATGAACTCTTCCTTAGCCTGAAACATTGCTCCACCAAAGCCACACACTGGGGAGAAAAAAAAAAACAAAAAAAACCTGAGAGATTTTGCTAAACAACAAAGTGGACATTCTGCTTTAGAGATTTTTTTTTCTCATAGACTCATACACATGGTGACCTTTTCTACTTCCTTCTTATTTTTAGCATCCAATTACTGTTCTCTAAATGAATGCTTAATTCTCCAGTTTGATATTGGCTACAGTTTTATTTTGATGCTGCTCCAGGCAATAAAAATTATTTGTAGTCCAGTTTATTAATTTGTATACTGTTTCCCCTGCTACATACACTGCCACTTGTTTATTCTCTGACATAGTAACTTAAGGTCTCCTCTTCTTTGGTTTATCACAACTTTAATAAAAATGTCTTCATAAAGAGATCATTAAGTTCCTCTTAATCTATAGTTTTGTCTCAAAAACTGAGAAGGAAAAACAGTGTATCTCAAATCGGAAAATTTGCCTCATTTTGGTGAACTGTAGTCTGTTCATTCCCGTTGTAAACACATTCCCCTTATTACCATTTAATTTTGTACCCAAAACAATAGTGACAAAGAATTCTATTGTGATGTTTTAGAATGACCACTGCACGCCTGGTTTAAAAAGCAAACCAGGACACAGGAAATTCACATTGTGATTGCTTTTCTAACTTTACTTAGGTCTTTGGTTTGGACATGTTTTTATGGGCTGAGAAATAATTAATTAATTAACCATTTTCTTGTGAAATATGCTAAGTTAACACTATAATGTAATTGTCTTTTGGTGGCAGGTGGCCCGGCGTTGGGGCATTCAGAAAAACAGGCCAGCTATGAACTATGATAAACTTAGTCGTTCACTCCGCTATTATTATGAGAAGGGAATCATGCAAAAGGTGAGCAGCTAATACAGCATTAAAATTCATTGAAATGTTGCACATTAATCTGTACGTCATACTTTAAAAGCCACATGTTATTGCATTGCTGAAGCAAGGTTTTCACTCATTTTAACAAATGCTTAGCTCTTGATTTTGGAATTGCAAGCCTTTCTATTTATAAATTCATGGACACTGTAGACAAATATGTAATAATATTATATACATAGTAGTAGTCTTCCTGGAAGTTTCCACTTTGGTCCACATGTTTTATTCTTATTTAATTCTTATTTCCTTCCTTGTTCTGATTCTTAAAACATGGGGATATTTCTTGTTCTCATTAGGAAAAACATATTCTTGCCTAATATCTTGCCTGATTTTATTACCTAACAGTTTAGTATCTTAAACATTTAAAATAAACATTTGATATTATTTGCTTGGTAGAACAAAGGTCAACATATTTTATTTAAAATGAGTTTCCTTTACTATTTGGAAGTAGGTTTTTAAAAAAAGATTAAAGATAAAATAAATGAGTTACACTTAAAATATAACATTTTGAAGGAAGTAATGAATATTTCGATGTTATTGTGTTCTTGAGCTTTGCATGTGTATTCAAATTTCATTACTCTGACTCATGATTTATCTACTGCGGACATCACAGTTCTATTATGTATCCTTTGTTTCTTTGGGGGAATGTAAACCTAGTTGCAATTTAGATCCTGGCATATATTATATGTCATTATTGTGATGCCAAGAAAAATCTAGTCCTTTTGCTACATGAAACTTAACAAAGAGAAATCACATGGAGATTTCTCGAACACATGGAATCAGTGCTCGAATTTGCCAGTTTAGCATCCTTTTTCATCCACCAGATTCACTTGTAGCCAAATCCTTTCAAATTCCTGCTGCTCCTTCCTCTCTGCTGTCACCTTCCTCCTGCGGGGCCTTCTCAGGAGCTGTTCGGTGGATTCTCTGGGCCACACTGCGTGGTAGCAAAGGTGTTTCCTTGAGTTGGGTTTTTCAGCTGACTTTTCACCACATCACTTTCTCAAACAGATTCTTTCTACTAAATGGGGGTCATCTTATCTCATTGAAGATGCTGTGATTATTAAATGAAACTATGTGCCCAAGACACTTTGTATGGTACCTGGCATGCAGAAAGCCCCTAATAAGTGGTAGCTCTCAGTGCCACTCGCATCCTGAAGTCAGTGTAAGCTATAGCATATATGGCTTGAGTGTCTTGACCCTTCAGCCCCTTAGTAAAAGGAACTTTCACAGACAGTTTAAAATCATTATAAAATCCTCACTTACACATTGGCTTCCCATTACTATAACAAATACCTGAGATAAAGATACTTATATAGAGAAAAGGTTTATTTTAGGTCATCGTTTTAGAGGTTTCAGTTTATGATCAAATTGCCATATTATTATGGGCCTTTAGGCAGCAGCAGCAAATCCACTCTTCTCATAGCAAGTGACAAAAAAAATGCGAGAGGTTGGAGCTAAGGATCTTTTGCTAGGTTCTGCCTCTTAAAGTTTCCACCACCTTCCAACAGCACTGTGCAAGGACCAATATTTTACCACATGGACCTTTTGGGGACAATTTAGGATCCAAACTAGCAGTGGCTGAAAAGAATCTCCAGGATGTCATTCCTGGTCTTAAATATTCTTAAATGTTCTTAAACTTACTACTTACTTCACCACTTCTACTTTAGCATTTATTTACTGTCTTACTCCATATCTTATTTACACATTCTCTTTCTTTAATAAATTAATAAGGCAGAAGGCTATCAAACAGTGATACAGATCTTGAATGAAAGTTCAAAATGCTGTCACTCCTCATATTTGTCCCTATTAGGCTGTAACTGCCAAAGAAAACTATTTACAATTCATTTGTCAGTTAATGCAAGAAAGTAAAATGCTATGTATAAACAGACCCAAATGGTGTCACTATGTGACATAAAAAAAGGCGCATTATTTAATTGCAGTCTACTTACAGCTCGTACACAACCAGGTGTCTTATGATCTTAACCACCATCTTAATTCTTCTTCCTCACACATGGAAGCCCTTCTCCTCGCATCCCTTGAACAGATCCATGACTCTCCCAGGGCATCTCCTGCATTCTTTCTAGAATGTTTGCCCTTATTTTAACTGTTAACATATGCACCCTTCTGATGGTTAAGTAAATGCTAGTATGGTCATACAGAAGAAAACTATGCCCTCCTCTTTATTTAAAGAATTATGATGTAGGATTGCATATTTCAATATACAGGTGAAAATATTTGTATGACCACTTTTATTCATTGACTTTAAAACCCTATGTGGACATATGAAGTATATGTAAAAAACAATTAAAAGGCTAGAAAATAAAATAACCAAATACTTTTAAATTGGTAATTTCAGTAATTAAGAAAGAATAAATATTGGCACAATATTTATTGTACCTTATAGACAACATTAGTGTTCTTATATTTTGAAAAAATGCCTAGAAAAATAAAACCCATATTTGGACAGCAGTTATTTTCTGGGTAACATAATTATATACCCTCATTTCTATTTGCTTAACCTGCCGTTTCTAATGCACTTAGCCAATATCCTGAGCTACTTTTGAAATCTGAAAGTTAAGACATAATTGAAATATCTAGTCTTTGAAAGCATAGCTTACCAGATACATCCTCGTTTACTTCTGAATCCCGCTTTTTCTATCTCTGCAATTTGGGCATTCTTAACGTACAGCATTATACTAATTATATTACTAATAATGGAGGACATCATTTCCCTTTTTGGGATGTCAGCCCTCGTTCTAAACTCAGCAACCTATACCACAATCCAATAAATGTAATCAATAAATGCAATAGTAGCCCTAAAAAGTGAATTTGAGAAGGAAAGAGGAGGAACAAATGAGTAAGGGAGAGTCCTAAAGAGATTTTATACTCTCGATAGCGTGTTATGTATTTAAATCCCCCACTGTGAAGGCTTCACTTATCGCTTCACTTCTAATTATAGCCAGTATCAACATGTTAGACAAAAAAAGTTCCAGTAACTACAACAAATGTCTCTTTCTCTGTAGCCCCAAACAAAACGAAGCAGGTTATAGACCCCTCGGGGCAGGCAGGCCATTTATTTTATTTTTATTCTGAAAAATACTTTGAACAATAAAAAGAAAGAAAAACTAAGACTTATTATTTCAGCTTGTTTCTGATTTTCCCTATTTTTCTTGTCATTTTACCAGTTCACCTTTAAGAACTTTAATTTCCTGTGGCTGAACCATGAAAATAAATGAATTATGACAAGCTTCTCTGTGTGCTCCTCTAGAAGCGCCTTTCTCAATGTCCCAACCAGCTTTCCAAGGAGCCATTCCTGTCTCCACCTCACAAGGGACCAAGGGGCAGTCTGAGAAACAGGTCCAACATCATAAACAATACTGAGAGTTAGCGCTTGCAAATTTAGGAGTGTTCAGATTATTTAGATTTGCTAAAGTGGTTCTTACTTAAATTCAGGTCTGAAACATTTTAAATATGTGTCCAGGGGAGCAGAGTTCTTTGGCAGTTGCTTCTTTCCTCCAAAACATACACAGATAATTTGTAAACCATGAAGACACTGTTCCTCACATCACAAATCAAGTAGCGGTGCCTTCTGACACATGGGAACACAAAGGCACTGAGTAATTTTCAGCTATCTGAAATTATAAACTACACACACACACACACACACAGAGAGAGAGAGAGAGAGAGAGAGAGAGAGAGAGACAGATACTATGTAAGTTAATACAAAGAGCTGTATTTGTTCTCCTCCCTCTTGGGTTTTGAACCCTTCAACATTGTCAGTTAATGGGAAGTACATTAACATATCTGCCTCATTCTATTGTTTATAATTTTCTAGAAAACCATTACTCTTGAGAGTTTCAGTTTGGGGTATGTCTTTTCTTACAAATTATACTACGTCTCCTTTATTTTAGACAGTTGTCACATTTCTTTTTCTCATTTCCTCTCGAAGCAATGTATATTTTTGATTCTTTTCACTTTTTTACACCTCTTGCTTCAATTTGACACTTCGCACACATCCTTAAGTTCTGTCTAATGCATCTTGCCTTCATTTTTAAAAGCGATATACACAGGATAATGCAGTCCTCTTGATCCATCTTTCATTTAAATAAGGCTATACGTCCTTGGATTTTTTTAGATGAGACTACACTGTGCAAAAAAATAAATAAAAAGGAAGAAGAAAATGCACCTTGAGAATCAGTGAATCACTATTCTTGTCTTATTAAGAATAAAACACATTTTTCTTTTAAAGTTTGAAAGTTGAATTTTTCTGCCCTTTCAGAAATGCAATATCAAAAGGGAGATGCTAATCCTTAGACATACAGGTTCTTACAAGTATAGCTATTACCCTCGAGACAAAAAATTTCCATTATGAAATACCTGCATTAAACTTTTGATTTTTTTTTTCAAAATAACAAGGTAAAGTTCATTTTTATGTTAAAATAAGCAAACTTCTGAATTTCTGGCAGTATCTGGAATGCATTAATTATCAGTCAAGGTCAACATTTTATATTTCTCTTGATTGAACCCTAGTTTAGTCTACAGTTGAAGGCTTCTGTGTATGTATCTGCTACCAGTTGGTTGCTTGCTTACTTTGTTATCCATCCTTCCCGGTGTATTAATTGTGTTTTTTTCTTTCTCTTGTTCTTCCCCCCTTCCAACCTCTCCCCATCTGGGGATGGTGTGGATGTATTTTTCCTGCGTGTTATCATCAGGTGGCTGGAGAGAGATACGTCTACAAATTTGTGTGTGACCCGGAAGCCCTTTTCTCCATGGCCTTTCCGGATAATCAGCGTCCGCTGCTGAAGACAGACATGGAGCGTCACATCAACGAAGAGGACACGGTGCCTCTGTCTCACTTCGATGAGAGCATGGCCTACATGCCCGAAGGGGGCTGCTGCAACCCTCACCCCTACAACGAAGGCTATGTGTACTGACACAAGTGATTGTCGCGCGGGGTGTCCTCGCGCTTCTCCTCTTTCTGCAAGATATGGAGACTCACCAAGTTCTCTTCAATCCTTGTTTTATTTTTGTTGTTTGTATTTTATTTTTTAAATAATAATACAAAAAGGGGCTTTTCCTGTTGCATTATTCTATGGTCTGCCATGGATTGCGCACTTTATTTGAGGGCGGGTGGGAGTAATCTAAACATTTATTCTGTGTAACAGGAAGGTAATGGGTGAATGGGCAGAGGGATTTGGGGATTACTTTTTACTTAGGCTTGGGATAGGGTTCTACAGGTTTTAGGTATGATGAAGCTATATCATGTCTGTTTGATTTCATAATAACAAGATAATCTCCATTTTCTCTGGGTAACTACGGTACAGTTGATTTCACATTGTGTAAATATTCACTTGGAGACTATTTGCCTTGGGCTCCCCCCCACATCTTTTCTGAGCCTCTGCAGGCGTACAAAAAAATTCTACTGTAAATGGCAATTTAATTGTTAGAAATGACTGTTTTTGCAACTCTTGTAAAAAAAAAGGTATTAGTGATTGCATTTGCCAGTTTTGTTTTGCTTTATGTATGACTCACAGAGAATGACCATAAAAGTGGGTGATTCTCTCTGAAGCTGAATAATTACCATGACTGTAAATGAGGGGCACAATGTGGACTCTGGCTCCAAACTGAGTCACAGGCCAGTAGCATTACAAGTATCTGGTGCCACCTTGCTGTTTAGATAAAAATCATACTGTCTTTTAAATATTTCGAAGCCCGTTTTAGTTAAATAATGACATTATGGCCCTTTGGAATCTTCATTTAAATGTTAAATCTGGGATCACAATGAAGCAAAAAAATATCTGTCTCCTTTCACTTCCTTCAGTACATAAATACGTTATTTAATCAGTAAGAATTAACTGTACTAAATCACATATTATGCTGTTCTAGTTACAGCAAGCACTCTTTAAGAAAAATATCCACTACATTAAATAGGTACTATAGTAATTTTTAGACATGGTACCCACTGATATGCATTTAAACGTTTTACTGCTGTGTTATGTTGATAACATATATAAATATTAGATAATGCTAATGCTTCTGCTGCTGTCTTTTCTGTAATATTCTCTTTCATGCTGAATTTACTATGACCATTTATAAGCAATGCAGTTAACTACAGATAGCATTTCAGGACAAAATAGATGACTCAAACCATTTATTGCTTAAAAAATAGCTTACGCCATGCTATGCTATAAGCAGCTTTTATGCACATTGACAAATGAAGAGTAAGCTTCAGCTTGCTAAGGGAAACTGTGGAAACTTTTGTAACTTTTGGTGAAATGGAAAATGACTTACAAACTGTCAGAGAATATGAGGAAGTTGCTGTATGTCATAGTGCTGGCACTGATACTATCCATCATCTCGTTTTGGACACTCCTGTAAATGTGAGCAGATTGTTTGAGAGAAGACTTAAAGATTTGAAGTTTCAAAGTTTTTTTGTTTTTGTTTTGTTTTACACGTGGAGAAAATATAGAA
Organism: Hystrix cristata; assembly: GCA_004026905.1. Classification (NCBI taxonomy): domain Eukaryota; kingdom Metazoa; phylum Chordata; class Mammalia; order Rodentia; family Hystricidae; genus Hystrix; species Hystrix cristata. The sequence goes on from PVJO010015104.1 coordinate 7,990, forward strand.
AGCAGTATATATTGTTCCATTCACAGTGAAAAAATAAGAAAATAGTGTTACAGTATCACTGAATAGCTTGTTAAAAGATTCAAGAGAGGAACATGAATTTTTTTCAACACATTAATAGAGGAACAAAAGTCTTTAAGAAAATGCTAAAAACATAAACACAAAGCTAAAATAAACCTATGAAAGCATTTTGTGATGAGCACAGAAAGGACGGTTTAAAAACTATCCTCAGTTACCGATTTCCCAACAGTACACAGATCACAGCGATTTCGCTAAACTGAAGTTACTGAGAAACCCACATAGTAAAATCAATACTATTCACATTAATTTCCACAAAACTTTCTAATTTCAACATATGTGTGTAATCTGTGATTTCAATGATTGTTCTACATTCACATCATATGTCATTTGGCCCTTCATGGGCTAATAAAATATGCCTTAAAAATCAGAATGTTCCCCTCCCACTATGCGTATGTGGCTATTTGCAGCACTTAGAATAAAAACAAATTTAAAAATATTCAGTGAAAGATTTATTGGAAAGAGAACTGAGATATATGATTGAGATATTTGGTGAAATTGAAGGAGAAATTTTAAGTGGGTTTTTAAAATATGTTCTAAATAAAAATTGTATTAAGGATTCTCTATTTTTTCTTTCTTTTTAATACTCTAGTTCTAGTCAGTGAGAAGGAATCGGGCCATGAGTTAAAGTGTCAAGGAAATAAATGGTATTAATTATATGATATTTAAGGACAAACTCTATCTATTACTGTTTAAGGTAGTGATTCACTGAACTAAATTAAGCAATTGACCAACTTTAAGTATATCCAATTAAATATTGGAGGGTTCAAAATACTGCATTTTAAACTCTTTTGGGAAATGTACCTAAGATTTTTAAGTTCTATTTTATCCTACTTTTGTTGGTTGTGTTTTTATGTTTTTTTTATTTTCAGGTAGATTAATAAATCTGGCAGCTGATTTCTGCAAGATTCATGTGTTTTTAATTTCTAATTGAATTGGCTGTTTAAACATAGAAATTACTTATGAAATTTGTCTGTTTTTATTCGGCAAAAGGAACTAATAGAGACATGTCCACTAGCATATGCTTACCTCTTGTTGATGACATATTAATAATCCAACAGATTAATTACAACAAAGAATGTTGTATTCCAAATAACCAATGAAAAATGATTTTCCTGAGTTATCCCTATTAAAAATGCTTCAGAATAAAAATCTACAACTCCAACAGTGCAGAGCATTTTTCTCAAATCATGGAGGATCTTAGAGATCTAATTTCCTATAGATAGTGTTCCATAACTATAGTAACACCACACATAGATCCTCTTATTGTTTGGGAGGTCAGAAGTCCAAAATGGGTTTAAGGGGCTCATCCCAAGATGTCTGTAGCTACTGTGGCTTCCTGTTGGAAGATCCAAGGGGATCCTTGCTGCTTCTATTTCCAGAAGCCACCAGCTTTCCTTGGCTCCTTGCTATGCTACTTCAGCCTCTGCTTACCCAGTCAGACGCCCTCTCTGCAGTAGTTATAGCTCCTCCTCCTGCCATTTCATAAGGATACTTGTGATCATATTTACGGTTTACCCAGCTAACCCAGAAAAATCTCCCCATCTCAAGATCCTTATTTTGTTCACTTGTGTCAAGTCACTGTTGTTAGACAAACTATTCACAGATTCCTGGGACTGGGGCAAGAATAAAGGTTGTGGACTAGGGGAAGAAGCTGTTATAGCCCCCAACAAAAATGAAGAGTCTGTGTCGCAAAAGTGCTAATTAATTTACTCATGGACAAAAGTTGTATTTCAGAACTAATATTAGCATTTACTAAGGAATGTTTTTATTGACCACTGAAATATTCTCCCCTTATTCTGTATAAATATTTCTGCAAGCTTACTACATCCATGTTCATCTATTTCATTGGATCATCCGGTAATCACACCAAGTTTTGGATTATTTAAATCCTCCATTCCTGCAGGTAAATACATGAAATGAGAGAAAGAAAAGAGATGTGATACCAACAACAATAACAGTTAAACTTGTCCAATCCAGATTATATTTTTAAAATATTTTTTAGTGTTAATATGATTTATTACTGTATGATCTGAACATGTGCATATGATCACTTCTTTTTAGGAAAGATTAATATATAGAATATATCTCTTGTTAATTAAAGGAACAGTTCTAAAAATGAGTTGACTTCTTGTTGTAAGACAAAGAAAGCAATTTATATCTGATGTTACAGCATTTGGACAGATCATAAGAGTTTCTAAAATGAATCACTTCACTACCATGCAAACCTGTTCAGAACTTGTAAAGACAAAACACTACATGGGAAGAAGGCCATTTGAATGGCTATTACTTGGAATATTAAAGGAAAAAAAAATCTTTAAGAAATGGAAAGCTATTTTCCAGTTGCAGTTTGGTATGAAAGGAGAAAAGAACTTTTAAAAAACAAATTAGGTAAAAAAATAGAAAAAAATTAAAGAATGCTAAAATACAGATTGGGTAATTGTGGTAAGACAGCATAAAAACCAAGGTTCAGAAAGACATTCATGCTGGACAAGACACTAAAAATTTAACCCTCGAGGTCACAGGAAGATTGGGCGTGTCCATCCACTTCTTGTGGTTCTTAGTGAGAGTAACTAATTTATTGAGAACTCAATTAGTTCGTCAGTTTGATTTTTTTACTTATGAGACTCAGAAAGACATTTAAAAACAATTTATAGAGAAGTATAGTTTAAGAAGAGAATTTGATTAGACTAGTGAATGCCTTTATAGAAATGTCAAAGATTTTAGAAAGTTCAATTAAAAATGTATATACAATATCTGTGGTTTATTAATTCATATTTAAGGTAGTTTTTTTTGCATATAAACTCCAATATTCTTATTTAGTTCCTTTCTAAAATTATGTTTGTATGGGGAAACATTTTTAATTCCCTTGGTTGTATTTAAATCATACTTATGGTTTGAGAAACATGCTATGAAATTTGCGTGATTAAAGCAAATTAAATATGCTCAACATTTAAACCTAAAATCCCAGAAATCAAAAGAATTGGACTGTTGTGATCACTGAATGATGATGACAATTTAAAACTGATGAACACCATCTAAATATTTGCCCGCCTTCTTAAACATTCTAATAATTTATGGCCAAGAAACTTCAGTAACTTCTTTGTAATACTTCTATTATTTCCTCTTTTATTCCCCTTCTGGATAATTTAGGTACCAGACACTTCATTTTGTTTTGTTTTCCATATCTCTCTATTGCTTCAATAAAAGTGTAAGTCAGAAATTTGGGGAAGGGAACTATTCAAATTATTTTGGTGGTTTCCATATGCCAAGCAGCGTGGATACAAGGACATGTTTCTGCCTCCATTATTTCTTGGCTTTGTCTAACAAACCACTGAGGATAGTGGCAAAACCGAAGTGTTCTTGTGTAAAGATGCCATGGAATCACAGGCAGATTCACAACTTGCACCTTGCTACTTTCCTGAGTTAGCTTATAATGACAAAAATGTCTATTATAACGACTCATATATGAGTGAAATTTTTAACATTTTTGAATATTCCTTGTAGAAAAATCTAAGAAGGAAATCAAGCATTATTTAAACAACAGAAAAAATAAACAAAAATTTAAAAATACATCTATTTAAAAATCAAAATGATTGAAGTACTTCGTTTTTAGCCACTGGAGAAAGGTACAGCACACTGATGCCAAAAGATACTTGGTTACATATTAGAGTCAGAAATGTAAAGAAAGCAACTTTGTGTTTCTGATAATTTAATTGTTGCTCATTTATATAGATTGGCTTTGGTTTTTTTTACTATAGTTTGATTAAAAACTAATTTTATGTGTAAACACTATTTCTATATATATCAATAAGTTTGGCAGGGACAAAAAGTACATTAAATAATTAGCTTATTGAATGTCTAGAAATAACTCAAATATATTATTAAGAAGTACAACAGCCTCTTTAAAAAAAAAAGCCACATCATACAACAAAATGGTCTCTTGCACTCATATTTCTTTAGTTTGAATTGATGGAGTTGATTAAAATATTATATAGACACAAACATATTGAAGCTATAGATTATGATTAAACTCTTTAACAGTGATAATTTCATATGACATTTTTAAGGAAAAACTCTAAAACAGAAACATATGCTATATTTATGCTAGTATTTAATTAATGTGAAATTAGACTAACAAGATAAATTAAGACTCTCCATTACTACTTCACCATATATATATGTATATTTTTTTTTTTTTTGGTTTTACAAGCTAAGAACTTAGGGTTAGAACAGAACTTAAATTAAAACAGAAATTGAATATTTTTTTCTAATTTTCCAAATAGCTTACCAATTCCTTTCGAAATATGTTCCTTAAAATATAATACTTAAGCACATATATTAAAGCACTTTGGTTTAGAATAATTTACTATGGTTTAAATTTTTGGTTTATTATTGAAAGAGCAGGATCTGAAGAGTTAAGATTCTCTTATGTTTAAGAGATGTATTCCAAATTTGTTCATTGTTTTTGGTTTGTTTCATGAAGAGCCTTCTGCAGGTGTTCATAGTAAATATTACAAATAACCTAACAATTGCCACTCAAATAATTTGCATGCTGACTTCTGAAATTATCAAGAAAATTATGAAAAAGAGTCGAAAGAAAATACTTTCTAGAATTTACTGTTTATTTTCATAAGAATCTGTGATTATGTAGAAACCCTGAGGCAATATTTCTACAACCAAAACAAAGAGAAATATGAAAATAAATATTTAGATAATTTAGACCATAAAGGAGAAGAACACAGCATACTGATTCATTCACTGAGTGTATATTAATTTACCCATATCAGCATAGTCTCATTCATTTAAATTTGCTCTGTTGGGAAATCCATTTATTCAATCTCCTATATCCTAAAAGGTGAACCTTATCAAAATTGGTATTGAACAGTGTTCTTAAATCAGTTCATTGTGTATTTACTGTGTTCAAGTGTTCTCACACAACAGGTAGACCCTATGAATATACGATAGGCTTATAAAACGTGATCCCTGTTTCAAACAAGATCCGGCTAACACGCCCAGATCTAATCATATGCAGCTGACTAGATCATGTGGTATATCATAAAGTGTAGAAAAATGTTGTTAAATCCTATACAAAAGACATACAATAAAGAACAATTTTAAGATTGCTAGTGACAAAGAGAAGGATACTTTTATTCAAATATACAAGCATGCAATCATGCATGTTGCTATGAAAAAAGTAATTATGAGGTATAAATGCATATGGCACATAATGCAACAAGATGAGAAAATTTAATCAAGAATGAAGGTAGGGTAGACCTCTGATTCATTAAACTTTTGGACTACCTTTATCCTGAGCACCTTGATTAAAAGCATTTATTAAATGCCCACTTGTTATGTACATGTACCTTTTGGGATTTATTACTGTGTTGTGAGGGGATCCTTGGATTAGTTTAGTGTTTGTTGGTTCCAAGCAACAGAAACCAACTGGTTAGGAGATTGTCAAAGCCAAACACCCCATTTTGTAGATGATGTAGCTATTTTGGGTATTTCTCTTAATAACTGGCCTCCTGCCTTGACCCTACACAGATGCTCGAAAAGGGCAATAGAGATGAGTCACAGGGAGCATTTTTACACTGAATGACTCCAATCCTTAATGTACTTGTCCACTGATTGACTTTATTATGGCAGGAAACTCATAAACTGTATGTTGCTAAGTATCCCAGTGTGCCTAGGATAGTTTCTGTTTGCCTGGGATGGTCCCAGCTTACAGTTGTTGTCCATACAGATTTTTAACAGTGCCCACTTTTAATCTCAAAGGTTGGAAAATAAGTTTACATGCAGAAAACCAGGTTAAAATGTTGCTCTTGGGTTGCCAGTCAGCTTTTTGTCACTGTGGACAACTGTTTGAAAAAACAAAAACAAAAACAAAAAACAAAAACAAAACTTAGATGAGGAAGGTCATTTTGGCTCACATTTTCAGAGGTTTCAGTCCATGGTAATCTCGATCCACGGCCTTTAGGCCTGAACAGGGCAGAAACACATGACGGAAGGAAGTGTGGGAGGAAAGGTGCTCACCTCACGGCAACAAGGGAAGGAAGTAACCAGAGTGGAAGACTCCAGGGACCATGTATAGTGCCCAAATCGTGCCTCAGCCACCTGTTACCTTCAATTACACCCACCTCTTAAATTTCTATTACCTCTGAATAATGCCATCAAATTATGATCTCATCAACAGATGAATCCACCGACAAAGTCAGAGCACTCGTGATACACGGGGACTAACTGTCCAAAAACTCCACCTCTGAATGCCTGAGACTTTTGGAGGCTATTTTAAAACTAAGCCATAACACCAGAGAATTGTACTATGGAATCATCACTCTTGTCCTTTAAGACAATAGCAATGACAGGGAAAGTTTTCTAGACCTCATAAACTTAATCTTCACCCAACTCATATATATGGTAGCTCAAAATATTTATCATGAATTTTGTTTTTCATGATTTTACATATCATTGGTTAAGAAATGGTAGGAGTGAGATATACCTCTCTGGATTTCTGTGAGGCTAGACTAGATAGATTGTAAAACTTATGAACTTTAGACATGTTCCCATGAAAGTGAATGCAACACTATTATGTTTTAAGGAGAAAGGGAATTTAGTAGAATAGACAGTGAAGAGATGGCACAACTGATGGAAATGATAAGAACATAGCTTTAAAAATGATAGTAACAGCAAATACTTAAAGGCCTATTCAGATCACTTTTGCTGAAATCAACGATCATGAACTATCTTTCTTTTCTTGTATCACTTCGCTCAAAATTTGGAGCCCAAAAGAGAGCACTGAGGAGTTGTCTCTTGACTTGCGCCCAAATATGTTGCCTGTAAAATGGCCTGGAGGGCTTGTCTTACCATCCTACCAAACTATTGCACAATGTCTGAGAAATAACTCTCCCAAATAACAGGCAACTTCATAGTAGAACTGCAGCAAGTGCTGGGTACGCAGTCTTTATCAAAGTCACTGAAAATAATATCATCATGCCCTAAGGACTGGAAAGCTATTGAATATAGAATATCCTTCCTGGGATCCTCCAAGGAGCAGTGTTTTTGAGAGCATCATAACAGCCTGAGGTAACAAAAGAATGCTGTACAGGCCAAACTCTGGGATAGATGCTGTATTCTGGTTTGTGGCCCCTATGATCCCCCCAGGCGCTGGGGCATGCTGTGTCCCTCACACAGTGAGCTGTGTGCTCACTGTGGACAAGGGACACTCTCCCCACTCTAGGCAGAGAGGAGCTAAACATGATTCAACAGTGCTTCGAGCCCTAAAAGCCAACAACTTTCACCCCAGAATAATGCATCCCACAAAACTGTCTTTCAAAATTGCTGTGGAAATGAAGATACTCCAAGAACATCTTAAAAGATACGTTAGCACCAAAACAGTACTCAAAAAATACTCAGGAAAATACTAAACAGAGACAACAAAACCAAAAGTTCAGACAGAATGAATATATCAAGTAAGGCAAGTAAAACAAAAAGGGAAAATTAAAGGAGTCATCAAAAGAAAAAGAACGCATGACAGGAATAAGTCAATACCTTTCAATTCTAAGTCTCAATGTACATGACCTCAAGTCCCCAGTTAAAAGACATTATTTGGCAGACTGAATCAAAAATCAGAATCCAAAAAATTCTTGAATCCAACATTTATGTTGCATTCAAGAAACTCATCTAACCCAAAAAGAAACTCATAGACTAAAAAAATCAAAGTACGAAAAATGGTAGTTCATACATCAAAACCTTGAAAACAAGGACAAAGTAAACTTCTCAAAGAACAGTCTAAACTTGAACCTCAGACGAGGATGGCAAGCATGAAGAGGAGAACAGAAATTAATGGATTTGAAACTTAAAAGAACACAAAGAATCAATGAACTGAAGGGCTGGTTCTTTGAAATAATGAACAAAACAGACAAATCCTTAGCCAAACTTAACAAAAGAAAAAGAGAAAGGAATCACATCCCTGAAGAAAACCAGAACATCATTAGTATCTACTACTATACAATTATATTAAAAAAAAAAGAAAATCTTGAATTGGACATATTCGTAGACACATATGAATTACCAAAATTGAACCAAGAAGACATAAATATTCTAAATAATCCAATAACAAGCAATGAAATTGAGACAATAATAAAAACAACCTATATTCAGAAAAGCCGGAGATCAGATGGATTCACTGCTGAATTCTATAAGAGATTCAAGGAGGTTATAACACTAACAATCCTCAAATTCTTTAATGAAACTGAAAGGCTAGGGTGCTTCCAAACTATTTCCTAGAAGCTAGTATCACTTTGATCCCCAAACCAGACAAAGACCCAGCTAAGAAAGGAAATCACAGGCCAAACTAACTAACAAACATGGACGCAAAAATCCCTAACAAGATATTGACAAATACAATGTAACAAATCATTAAAAGGAACACACATCATGACAAAGTAGATTTCATCCTGGGGATGCAAGGATGGTTCAATATATACAACATATGGTTTAATATTTTTAACATATACAAATCAGCCTAAAAGCATCTTACCACAGGATATATGCACACCCATGTTTGTAGCAGGAGTTTGTAACAGCTAAATCTTGGAAACAGCCCAAAATGCCCATCAACTGATGAATGGATAAAGAAGATGTGATTTTTCTACACAATGGAGTATTACTGTGCCATAAAGAATGATAAGCTTGAGATATTTCTAGGTAAATGGATGGATCTTGAAACCATACTCTTAAGTGAAATAAACCAGACACACATGTTAAATACTGGGTTTTTTTCTCTGCTGTGACAAAATGAAAGTGTAAATAAGGACTATGATAATATTACATTGGGAAAGGGAAGAAACTGTTCTAATGGGAAGGAGAACAAGGGAGGGGCAGGGGGAGAGGAACAGAAGGACAAGAGAAAAAAGAATAGAAAGAAAAAAACGGAATCAAAGCTTTTGTAAATAAGGAGGGAGAAGGAGCTGAAGGGAGGGGAGGGGAATGAAAAAAAGAAGCAGCAAGATATGTCATGTACAGGTACAAATTCTCTATGATGAATATTATCACTATGTATATCTAAAATGTACCATTAAAATAAAATTTAAAAAATACAGAAAAATAAATACGATATACTGGAAAAAAATCAATAAACATTACATAAGTAGAATCAAGGACAAAATCCACTTGATCATATCAATATATGCAGAAAAAAAAGCAAAGCAGGAGACATCATGATACCTAATTCCAAGTTATATTGCAAAGCTCCAGTGATCAAAATAGCACGGTATTAGCACAAAAACAAACATGTGTATCAGTGAAAGAGATTAGAGGATGCAGAAACAGCTCCAGACACATTTAGCCACCTCATCTTGGACCAAGCAGCCAAAAGCATATGCTGGAGGAAAGAGAGCCTCTTTAGCAGACAGTGCTGGGAAAACTATCCAGACTCATATCTCTCACCATGTACTAAACTAAAATCAACATGGACCAAAGGACTAAATATTAAAATAGAAACACTTAATCTGCTGGAAGATAAAATAGATAAAACTTTCGATGTTATATGCACAGACAAGGACTTTCTGAACAGAATTTCAATTGCACAAGAAATAACAATGCCAAGAAATGAGATTATATTAAATTAAAATGCTTCTGCACAGTAAAGGAAACAACTAACAAAGTGAAGAGACAACCTACAAAATGGTAAAAAAATTACCAGCTCTTCCTCAAAGGATTATTATTTAGAACACATAGCGAACTCAAAAAATTAAACCCCTCAATAAAAGACCCAGTCAAAAAATGGGCAACTAAAATGAATAGACACTTCTCCGAACAATCAATACAAATAAGTTATAAATACCTTTTAAAAAGTTCAAAGTCTCTGACCATTAGAGAAATACAAGTTAAAGCAATATTGAGGTTTCGCCTTACTCCAAAAAGAATGGTAATCATCAATAAACCAAATTATAACAAATGCTGGCCAGGCTGTGGTGAAAAAGGAACCCTCCTGCATTGCTGATGAGAATGTAACCAGTACACCACTACTGAAATCACTATGAAGATTCTTCAGAAAAACTAAACATATAAATTTCATTCAATTCAGTTATTCTCCTACTAGGCATCTTCCGATAACATTTAAAAACATCTATCACAGCGATTTATACATGCCACTGTTCATAGCAGCAGAATTCATAACAGCCAAATCTTGGAAGCAGCCTATGTGTCCATCAACAGATGAGTGGAAAAAGAAAATGTATTTATACATCATAGAATACTACTCTGCTATAAAGATCAATTTGAGTAATTTGTAGGAAAATGGATGTAATTTTTTAAATGGATGTAATTTGAAAGCACAGTGTTAAGTGAAATAAATCAGACACACAAGCTTAAATACCATATGGTTTCTCTTCTATGAGAAATTTGAAGTATAAATAAAGGGAACAATAAAAGACAGATAAAAAGAAACAGGTAGATAGATCTTTTGCAAATGGAAAGTGGCCCAAGAGACTGAGGGTGAGGAGAATGTGGGAGAGGAAGGGGACTTAAACAGAATTAAGATGTGTCATGTACATGTATCAACTACCCACAATGAATGTAATTATTATGTGTCACAAACATGAACTAAAAAGAAAAAATAGAAATGGATGAAGGGCATCTAGATATGGTGGAAGGGAGAAGGGAGGGGAGTGAAAAGATTCAATACATGTTAAGTACATGTACCAACTCTTAAGATGAAAGCAAACATTTTACACCCCAAACATGTACTAAAATAATTTTAAGTAAAGCCTATTGTTTCTGTCCTTCTATTTTCTTTGAAATATGTGATTGTTATAGAGCATTAAAGCCACATGACATGGTAAATGTGCATAAAAACAGTGATTATCAAGAACCAGAAATAGTTATCATTTTGTATGAGAGTATAATTTGAGAGAAGTAATAATGAGAACAAAACAATGCACTGATAGGTCAGATACTGTATTAGCTTTCCAGGTTTGGAGTAACAAAGTATAAATAGTGGCTTAAATAATAGAAAAAAAATTTTGAGAAAGGGTCAGGTTTGTAATTCAGGCTTGTCTTAAACTCATTATGTAACCCAGGAGGATTGCCTAGAACACGAGGCGATCCTCCTGCCTCAGCTTCCCGAGTGCTGGTATTACAGGTGTGTGCCACCACACCCAGAAATAACAGGAAGAAAATATCTAGAAGATCACAATTAAGGTGTTGGCAGGGTTTGTACATTCCGAGAGCTGGGTCTTTCTTGGGCTTGGAGATGCCTCTCTTTCCTATGTCTCTCTTTATATGTTCTTCTCTGTGCGTTTCTCTCTCTGTCCACATTTCCCCCTTTCAAAAGGATATCAGATATATGGAAATTAAATAAGATATAATAATCTTATTTTAACTTACTGCTATAAAGACTCTATCTCCAAATAATCATATTCTTAGGTACTGAAGTTAAGACTCCAATATAGTTTCATGGGGAGGGGAGCATACTTCAGCCCACAACAAGTATTTAAAATATGGTCAGGTAAGGTGAGAGATCTATAAGAATAAATGTGTTAACATCCATTATATGAGAGATTCTGGTTTAGGAGAAAAATTGCAACTATATCTTTCTCATATGACTATTGTCCAGAAGGAAACTGCATACCAATAACCAAGTAATTGCCCTTTATTCTCAGTGGAGATGCTTTAAAATACTTTTAATAGTCTTCCTGTCCCTTTACAAAGCAACACTTTTCCTAAAATGATGTTATCGGAAAATGGGAATATAAAGGTATTGTTCATCTAACAAATTTAATAAAAATCTAATAAAATGTAGAGATAACAATTGGACAAAAGAGTGATATAGAAGATAGCAATGATACTACAAAAAGCTGTTTTGCTCTTTCTATGTTCTAGTTTTAGGACCCAAGAACTAGCTATGTGCCAGAACGAAATGTATGACCAAAAACACTACAGGGTTTTCAGAGCTAAAATGAGAAGTCAGATGAGAAAATCTGTGTCGAGCACTACTTATCATTTAAGCAATAAACAGTATGGGTTCACACAGAACAAATCATGCCAAACAAATCTGATTTTTTAAATTGAATTACAAGACTAGTAGATGAATGCAATGTGGGAGATGTAATACATTTGGATTTTAGCAAAACATTTGATACAGCATCTCATGAACTCTAAAACAATTTCAAATAGTCAGGAATATTAACTCCAGGGTAAGGAATGGGTATTAGATGAAGGATTATGAAGCAGTAATAATCAACTGTGATATGGCAGCTTGGGAATACATCATTATTACGCTGATCACAGAATTTATTCAGTACATATTAACATTCACAGTTTTCTTGGGCCTGATAAAAAGAAATGGAACAGAAGACTAAAGATGCACCCCAGGACTTCAGACGATATATGCAATTAATCCAGGGTTAGGCAAAGAAGAAAATAGATTTGGTCTCCTAGAGTTTTGCTGCTTTTGAAAGTAGTTACTTATATCGCTGGATCATTTAACCCACTTCATGCTCTAAAATTAAGTCATGAAGGCCTTTATTTGATCTTTTTCTGTGCCACAGGAAAAGTCAATTCTTTCAATCATCCAATCAGCCTGGCCTTCTTAGAATAAAGATCTATGGGCGAGATTATGTAAGGTCTCTTATTTGCCCGGTTTTCGGGGTTCAGGCTTCTTGAGGATAATGGATTCCACTAGAACATGTAAATGCTTTGTGTCAGACACTTCTCCCAAAGTGCAAGTTAACTTGATATCAGTTAGATAAATGGGAAGGTGTAGAACACAATTCACAGGTCGTTTGAAATGAGGAGGTTTGCTAAAAGCAGTGAGGCCGGTGACAGTACGACAGTGACCTAGCACGACTCAGAAATGTGTGTATTAAATGCTAAGCACAAGAGTCAGTGGGGAGGAGAGAACTACGCGGAGGACGCGCCGAGCAGAGAGAAGACAGCAACTACTCACGGGCTTATAATGTCAGATATCACCCAAGAGGCATAATACCATGTTTGATCTATTAGATGAGCTGAACAAGACTCACCCATTTCTAAATGCATTACTAAAGTTCCCCTGGAAGACAGACTTTATTCTCTTTAGAAACATTTCTTTTGGAAAAACCAAAAGGTACAGTGGAAATCAGAGCACACCAGGATGATTATGAAGTGGCAGGATCAGCTGCTGATAAAAATACGGATCGTGCTGTTAGAAAACAGGCGGGAGCTGCAGAGTCAGTCTGCAGATGTGGAACATCTGTCTGGGTAAGTAGCAAAAGAAAATCAATATTTTGTAAAGGGCAAGAAAACACAATCAGCAAAACTTGGAATGATAAATTTACAAATATTTATTAACAATTAAAATCTTGGGGGAAGAGAACACTTTATGTCTGAAACAGAATCTTCGAGTACTACCCATTGGATGAAGAACTGGCTTGAAAATGGACCATAAAAACAGAGATTCGATGACTTTCTGAATAAATATTTGACTAGCCATAAAAATATTCTTGGCAATATAATTCAATAAGCTATGTGAAGAACAATTCAAACTCTAATATATGTGGTGTGATGAAAATACTGTGAGTGTTTAAATTTTTAAAAATTTATTACAGTAAAAGACATCTTGCTATTAATTCCTATCAAAATATCCAGCCTTACTTCAAGCACACTTACCCATCATCCTTGCCACTTTCTGAAACAATTCTGGAAGTCCTATTTTATGTCTCTAGTTTTGCTTTTGTGGCCTCAATATCCTGAACTGATTCAAAATATTTACAGGAGTTGGGGTTTAGCTCAGTGATAGAAGGCCTTGAGTTTGATCCCCAGCACCTACCCTCCACAAAACCTCCAAGATATTTCAATAAAACAAAACAGAAAATATTACTGTGTGTCCACATTTACCTTAGCCACTGAATTTGGTGACTTCTGGCTCTTTCCCAAAGTCAAAATCACTTCGAATTGATAAACACTGGTAAACATTTGGAATTGATTCAGGACATCAAAATAGCCATGATAGGATGAGTAAAGACACTCACAAAAGAGAACTTCCAGGACAGCTTTGGAAAGGGACAGGAATGATGATGATGTACGTGAGTGTTTTGAGGGGGATTAATGGCACTGTGTCTTTTACTGCAATAACGTTTTTAATTTTTAATGTAAACATTCACTCCACGTAAACTGCATAAATTCACTCTGAATTTAACTATTGAATCTGCTTATTTTTCACTGGTTTGTGTGGGCCAGTGTCCTTTCACTAGAGGAATGGACGTTTGGGTTGGACGGTTCTCCTGAGCAGAAGTGTCTGTTATACTGTAGGATCTCAGATCCTGATACCACACATCAGCAGTTTCCCGCAGTAACTATGATGGCCAGGCAGCCCCTACACACAAGCACGCACACACACGCACATGTGCGCACATTTCTAAATGTCTCTAAGGTGACCTCCTCCCCCAAGAAACGCTAAAACAAACTTATATATGCTCACAATAGTAATCCCAAGCGTTAAGGCTTAGGGTTATTCACAGGTGGGATGTCAACAAAGCATTACATCAATTCGAATATAACAAACACTGCTGATTGGTTTTCAAAAAACAAAATTTACTCTCTCGCCATGTCTATTATGAGTCCACAGCAGTCATGTTTCAACCTTCTTACTGATGGTACAGTCTGAAGTTGGAGCCTTGGTGGCGGTGATACATATGGGAAAAGAACATGGTATTCTTCTGCTGGTTCTTAGAGCTTCTACTGAGTTACACTCAGCACCTCTACTCACAATTGGCCACACAGCTGTAGTTGAGTTCTAGAGAGCGGGAATGTGTAATCTTTTTGCAGGAATGGGCACTTAGTATGTATCAAAAAAATCTGCCTTTGGCCCTTAATACTCTTTTGGAATTTCAAGGAAAACAATATTGGAATTCATCCTGAAGTTTCCTCCAGTAGAGATTATACTTTTAAAAGAGATGTTGAATACTACAGTGATATACATACTGACAACTTAGGAAAATATGAACTGAAATGCTTTGCCTCTGACTGTACAGAATTTGCCGGCGACAGGAGAGTCAAAATAGCCACAGTAGAATGTGTCTCACTTAATTCTCAATTCTAATTACTGAGGAATTTTTTTTATTGTTATAAAATATGTAATTCAATTAATTCACCATAATTTCTGTAATAAGCTTTGAATATAAAAAAAGGTAGAGAAGACACAGAACACTCACCCGAAGAACTCAGAGACTAGTAGGCATGAAAGATACAGAGCCCGCCGATTCTATTTCAAGGTGCAAAATTTTGTATTATAAATATTTAATAAGTATTTGAGTACAGCTATGAGAGCAGTTAATCTTGCTTGGATGTGGATATGGAGACATCTTTATAGATGAGTTAATATATAACCTAAGCATATAAATTTGATGAACAGTTTCAGGTGGAAAATGAGGACTGGCAGGTGAGAGGGAGAGGGAGAGAAGGAGAAAGAGAGAGAGCAGACAGGAGGAGAAAATCTGGGGTCATCAGAATCTTCTGGGAAACTTTCTTAATCTATGCGTCTAATTTGCAATCTCCACAGACACAGCAGAAAAGCTGAAACAGGCTCATTCTGATCAAGCTTCCAAAAGATGCTGAGGCACCTTCAACATATCTGATCACCACCACTACTTCATCAAAGAATGAACAGGGCTCTTTAGTATTAGAATCACATGGGGTTTCATTGTAAAACAGAGATAATGGAGTTCCAGATTTGGTCCTTAAATAGGGTGCAAGAATCTGAATCCCACATAATTCTGCTGCAGTTGACCTGCCGGCCTCACTGATAGAGTTGAGAAGCGTGAGGAAGTCTGTCTGTGGACAAGGCTGGTGAGACAGTCAGGGATCAGAGTCTGAGCATGTTCTGATGGTAAGGTAAAGAGGCAGCATAAATAGGAGCCAATGTTTCCCAGGCACTGAGTGCTGACTTAGACTCACTGGAATCGGGATACATTAACGTGAACATGAAGTGGTTCTCTGAAACTCTGTAGTGTAAGAATAATTTATTTAGGACAGAATCCTTCAAAATTTCTTGTCTGCAAAAATAGCTTATGATAATTGGTCAGAAGTCTGGGATGTGACAAATAATCTGGTTCCTAAAACTGATCTATAACCACAATTCAATAGAAATCAAACAAGGGGTGAGTTTAGATCTGGTGGGATTCTAGCGAGAAGCGGTATTGCCCAGCAAGTGCCAAAGCTCATGGGCAAGGCAAGCAGGATCCAGTGGGACAGAAAAGATCTATTAAATATCAGACTGTATTAATTAAACTGGATAACGGGCCTCATTGTGACATTTTCATATGTACAAAACATTCGCTTTGGACATATCTACTTTCCCTTTAACTCTCCTCGGTCCTCCCTTTCCCTCTTCTCATCTCCTGCCTCTTCTCACATAATCTCCCCACTATTTTCATGACTTTTCTGCCTCGGATTCCACAAATGAGAGAAAATACGTAATACTTTTCTTCCCGGGTCTGGTTTATTTTGTTTAACATGATGATCTCCCAGCCATTTTCCTGCAAGTGATGTCTGCTGTATTGCTAAGTAATACTCCATTTGCGTATATATGCATTTTTAATTCATTCATCTGGTGATGAGATCATAGGCTGATGCCATATCTTAGCTATTGTGACTCGTGCTGCAAGAAACATGGGTACAAAGGAATCTTTATAGAGAATAATGACTTTAATGCCTTTGGGCATATACCAAAGATTGATATAGCTGAGTGATATGATAGGTCTATTTATAGTTTTTTAATGGATCTTCATACTGATTTGCATAGTAGCCATGCTAATTTACATTCCCACCAATAGCGTATAAGAGCTCTGTTTTCTCTAGCATCCTTGTCAGTACTTACTGTTTTTATGTATTCTTGATGACAGCTATTCTAGCTCTCAGGAGTGAGATAAAATCTAGTGGTAGGTTTGATTTGCATTTCCCTGATAGCAAAAAATGCTGAACATTTTTTTTTTCATATAATTGTTGGCCATCTTTATTTCTTCTTTTGCAAAGTATACGTGCAGTTCATTTACACATTTTTGATTGGATTATTTGTTCTCTTGTGGTTAAATTTCTAGAGGTCTGTAGGTATTCTAGACACTAATCATGAAACAGAAAAATATCTGACCAAGATTTTCTCCCATTGTGTGAGCTTTCTGTCTTCATTCTATTAGTTCCTTTGGTATGTAGTTACTTTTATGCAATTCCATGTGTTGATTCTGGCTGTTTTTTTCCTGAACTATTGACGTCCATTCAGAAAGTCATTGCTTGTGCCTATATCTTGAAGTGTGTCCCCTATGACTTCTTCTAGCAGCTTCAGGTCTCATGTTGAGCTCCTTGATCCATTTTGAGATGACACTTGTACAGGGCAGGAGGTAGGAATCTAGTCTCAGTCTTATGCATATGGATAACTAGTTTTCCCAGAACCATTTGTTAAACAGGCTATCTTTTCTTCAACAAGCATTTTTTCCCACTTTCTCAAGAATCAGATGCTATAACTGTGTATATTTATTTCTGGGTTCTCTATTCTATTCCATTGGTCTATGTGTCTGTTTTCAACCCAGTACCATGATGCTTTGATTACTATGTCTCTGTATTATATTTTGAAATTGAATAATGTCATGCCTTCAAGATTGCTCTTTTTGCTCAGGATTTTCTGGGCATTCTTAATCTTTTTGTATTTTCATATGCATTTTAGGATTTTTTTAGTACTGTGAAGAATGTTATTAGTACTTTGATAGGGATTTTTTTGGTAGGATGTAGTATGGTTCATTCTAACAATATTAATTCTGGTGATTCATGAACATGAGAGGTATTTCCATCTTCTAGTGGTCTTCTTCAATTTCTTTGTTTGATGTTTTTAATTTTATTGAAGAGGTCTTTTGTCTCCTTGGTTGGGTTGATTCCTAAGTACTTTATAATTTTGTAGCAATTGTGAACAGGATTGTTTTCCTGATTTCATGCTCAGTGAGTTCATTATTAGTGTACATAATACTATTTTTAATATTTACATGCTGCCATTTTGCTGAATTTGTTCATTAGTTCTAAAATATTCTGATGGAGTTTTTAGATTCTTCTAGGCAAAGGATCATAGTGTCTCACAATATAGATAATTTGATATCTTCTTTTCCTACCTGTATCTCTTTTATTTCTCTGTTTATTTTGCCTAAAATTTCTTTTTTTTTTTTTGCCTAAAATTTCAAGTAATTTATGTTGAGTAGAAGTAGTAAGAGTGGACTTCTTTGTCTCATCCCTAGTTTTAGAAGAAATGCTTTCAGTTTCTACACACTCACTATGATTTTGACTAGGGGTTAGTCATATATAGCTTTTAATATTTGAGGTAAGATCCTTCTATACCTAGTTTCTTCATGGATTTCATCACAAGGGAATGTTGAATTTTGCTG
Source organism: Hystrix cristata (assembly GCA_004026905.1). NCBI lineage: Eukaryota > Metazoa > Chordata > Mammalia > Rodentia > Hystricidae > Hystrix > Hystrix cristata. The sequence continues at coordinate 26,472 of PVJO010015104.1, forward strand.
CATGCTCTTTCTACATCTATTGAGATGATTATATAATTTTATACTTGGATTTGATTTATGCAGTGTATGTTTACTGATTTGCGTATGTTAACCATACTTGCATCCATGGAGTAAAATTAACTTGATCATGATGTATGATGCTTTTAATGTATTGTTTAACATAAAGATTTTCGCATCTATTTTCATCAAAGATATTGAACTCTTTTTTTTTTTTGTCCTTGTCTAGTTTTGGCACAGGGTGATTCTGTCTTCATAAATTGAGTTTGCAAGTATTCTTTCCCCTTATATTTCATGGAACAGTTTGAGGAAAATAGGTAATAGTTCCTCTTTAAAAAAGTGGTAAAATTCAGCAATGCACCCACCTGGTCTTGGGCTTTTCTTTGTTGGGAGACATTTTACTCCTGCTTCAATGTCAATCTTTTTATTGACCTGTTTAGGTTTCTTCTAACCTCATTGTTCAATTTTAGTGGACTATCGATAACTAAAAATTTATCCATTTCTTCTACCCTCTCCAACTTAGTGAAATACAGGTTTTAAAAATAGTCCTTAATGATCCTCAGGATTTTAGTGTCTTCTATTATAATATCCCCCATTTCATCTCTAATTTTATTAATTTGTGTCTTCTCTCTCTTTTGGTTAGTTTGGCTAAGGGTCTATCAATCTTGTTTACCTTTTTAAGAAACTCACTTTGATTCATTAATTCTTTGTAATTTTAAGACTGTATTTTATTAACTTCTGGTATTTATTCTTTCTTTCTTTTATTGGATTTGGTTTGGTTTGTTCCTCTCTAACACAGTGAGATACATTGTTGGGTTATTTATTTAATAAAATGTCTCTCATTTTTGTGATGTAGACACTCAAATTTTCCTCTTAGAAATCTGTGTTCTACAGACTCTGGTATGCTATATTTCCCTTTTCCTTGATTCTAGCAATATTTAAAATTTCTCCTTGATTACAACAACCTATTGATTGTTCAAATGAATTATTCGATCTCCAAGTGTCTCAATAATTTGTAGTTTCTCTTGCTGTTATTTCTGTCTTTATTCCATTATGATCTGATAAAGTATGAGAAAGTATTTAGTTTTGGATTTTGTTTAGACTAGCTTTATGGCCTAAAATATAATCCATTTTGAAGAAAATTTCATAAACTGCAGAAAAGAATGTGCATTCTACAGTTGTTGCATGTGATATTCTGTAGCTGCCTGTTAAATCCAATTGATCCGCAGTGTGGTTTAACTCTTACATTTCCTTTTCTTTTTTATCTTTTACTGGTAAAAGAGGAATATGGAAGTCACCTTCTATATTTGTCCCTTTATATTGAATGATATTTCTTTTATGAAATTGAGTACACTGATATTCAGTGCATATCTATTTATGATTGTTATAATCCTTGGTGGATTATTCCCTTTACCAATATATAAGGACCTTCATTGTCTAATTTTGGATTGACATCTGTTTTGTCAGAAATGAATGTATCTACATTTTGCTTTTTAATTCAATTTACATGGAATATTATTTTTCATCCTTTCACCTTCAGTCTGTATATATCTTTGCTAGTGAAGTGTGTTTCTTGCAGGCAGCAAGTCTTATTTTTAATCTAATCTGCTAGAATGTGTCTTTTAATTGAGGATTAAAGCCATTTATATCCAGGGTTATTATTAAAATGTATGTACTAATTCCTGCCATTTTCAGATTTTTGTGACATTTCATTCTTTTCTAATATTCATTTATTAGACTAGTCTTTCTTTTGTGTGCATTTTCTTTCAATAATCTTCTAAAGTGCTGGCTTACTGGTCATAAATTCTTTTAGTTCATGCTTATCTTGGAAGACCTTTATTTCTCCTTTAATTCTGAAGGATAGCTTTGCTAGGTTGAGCAATCTAACTGGGCAGTTGTTTGGATTTAGGGCTCAAAATATCTATCACATGCCTTCCTGACTTTTAGAGTTTCTGCAAAGAAATCTACAATTATTCTTTTGTCTTTACCTTTATAACTGACTTTACATTTCTCTCTTTCAGGTTTTGATATTGCTTCCTTGTTTTATACTCTTGATATTTTAATATGATATGGGGATGTTCTTTTTCTGTTCATGCCTGTTTGGGTTTCTAAGTGTCTCTTTTGCCTGGATGTCTGTATGTTCTCCCAGGTAGGAGGAATTTTCTGCTATTATTTAATTGAGTAAATTTTCTTTAGTCTATTCCTCAGTGCCCCCTCCCACACCGAATATTCACAAGTTTGGTATTTTAATCATACCCAAGAGTTCTTCTATTTATTTTTAGAAATTTATCTTTAAAATTTTGTCTGAATGTGATAACTCATCAATACTGTTTTCAAGCACTGCCATTCTTTTACTTGATTCTGTCTATTGGTGAGAGGTTCAATTGAGGCTTTTTATTTGACTATTCCACTTTTCATTTCCAAAATTTCTGCTTGATTCTTCTTTGAAATCCTTATCTCTTATTTGGTCTTTCACATTCTGCATTGTCTTCCTTAATTCACTTAGCTCCTTAAATGTATCTTTTTTCATTCCATTGATTAATTTAAAAATCTATCTTTTGAATTCTTTGCCTGGTAGTTCATCTATTATGATACCTTTAAGTTACTGAAGAGTTATAAAACGTTGTAGAGTTTTGTTGCCTTATTTTTTCATAGTTTTTGAATGCCTATGGTGGGATTTGTATATCCCTTAGGGTTATTAATTGAAAACTTGCTCTGCTTGACATTTTTTTAAGCTGGATAACTGGATAGCAGATTTCAGGGAGAAGAGTGATTCACTTCATTCAGCAAAGATTTGTTCATGTGTTAGGCATGTTCTAGGACTAGAAAATTTGCAGTGAAATATGAGACAAAAATGCATACCTAATGGATCTTACATTTTAATGAGAAGAGCCAGAAAATGTGGAATAATCATCACGGATGAAATATATAGTGTTAGAAAGCATTAAATCCTATAGTAAAAGATAGAGAAAGGAGGCTTGGGTGTGTGTGTGTGTGTGTGTGTGTGTGTGTGTGTGTGTGTGTGTGTGCATGTTACCATTTTAAATGGTGGGACTAGAATGTGCCTTATAGAGAAGGTGCTATCTGACAAAACACTGGGAGCAAACAAGCAAAATAACCAGGTAGATATGAAGGTGGAACATCTTCCAGGCAATGAAAACAGTCAGTGGGAAGATGCTAAGATGGTAATTGTTTGCCTTGTTCAAGGTAAGAAAAGGGCTCAGTAGTATATCTGGAATGAGGGTTGGAGACAGTTTAGGGCATGAACATCTGCAAGAATATAGTCGGCAATGATTAAGAAGTTGAGGGGGGAAAACCAAGGATTTAGTTTTAAACATGTTAAAATTAAGACATCTACAAGACAGATATTTAGAGGTGGATACAATTACCACTTGGATCTAGCAAGTGCTTCAATATTATTTTCTATAAAACTGTTCCAGTGGGAACAACAACACTAAAAGGGAAGAATTTGCATCATGGAGTATCAACTTGATTTTATAATAGGCAGAATGGTGTTAAGATTGATTTTATAATACTATATATTGGTACACTCTGCTGATTTAACAACAACAAAAAATCAACTGATTTAGGCAAAGGCCACTTCTTCGTAAAGTTAACTGAAAAAGATAAGAAGAACGCAGGATTTAGGCATGAACTGATCATGACTACTGGTTCTGGATTCCTCATGACTGTATCCTAGTCTATTTGTCAGCTTCATCTCGAGTTGACTCCCCTCATGGTAACAAAATGGCTGCTGGTGTTTACGGTTTTACGGTGTTATATCAGACTGTCCAAAGAAAAGGAGTGTTTCTTTGCCTCAAAATCTCCAAATAAAAATCATTGGCTTTACCTTGATTAGACCAACTTTGGTGACATGATCTGCTTTGAGTGAGTCAGAGAGGCAAGGTTAGTATAATTCCTTTGACTTATTTATTCCAGTTATAGTTCATTTGTGAAACATGGGTTGTTAAATTCCTTGTAAACAAACAGACGATTTGTAAACACTTTGAAAGAATGGAGGTATGATGCATGCTGTGCAGGTAACTGCCATTATGTACTACTTTATACAGACATTTAGCCACCAATTGTGGCTACATACAGTGGAATGAACCTGTGCCATTTGAAAACATGTTTGTTCTCAGTGTAGACAGTCTATTGCTCTTACGACTTTAGACATAAATATAGAATCATGTCTTTTGTGTGGTTTTACTTTGCATCTATTTCCATCTTCCAAGGTGGACAAATTTCAATTTTCTACATCTTATACTCACGCTTGTGTGTCGCATAGCCCGAACAAATTCTAGGATAACACTGACAATTTTTTCTCTATGTACCCTTATATTTTCACATCATTAAACACCTTTTCTCTCCGTTCAGTCTAGCATAGTGTTTAGGAACACAGAATTTAAGTCAGGCAGATTGAAGCTCATAGTCCAGTTCTAATATTCAATGTGCAGATTTTGCTAAATTACTCTATTTTTGAACCTCAGTTTTCCATCTGTAAAATAAAATTAAATTTCCTACCTTGTAGAGGAATGTGAAGATTAATAAAGTAATTACACAGAGGGAGCCACATAGTACCTTCTAGGCAGGAAGGGGGTCAACAAATGGTAGTTGCTGCTATTTGTCACTACTGTGTTAGTTAAATTGAGAGAAGTTGGTCCTTTGCTGCTTTCTCTATCTACTAGCGAGAAGCCTCTCCCAGGTGACATAAAGGGACTGTTTTATGTACTCTGAATTTAGCACATGGTTCACAGCTGCTGATTTAGTTGTGCAGTTTATTGAAGTTTAATCATCATGGGTCCATCTTGCTTTTTTGCTAGGACTGTGATACATTATAAAAGACTGACCCATACAGCTGTCTTTCTGGAGAATCTGCAGTGTACAGCTGGAGGTGCCACCACAGCAGATCTGTTTGTCCTTTCGTCCTTCCCTCCTGCTTTCTGTGAGCTTTCTCCTCCACTTTTCTGGATATCTACACATCTGCCCAATGTACTGATTCTGAAAAAGCATGAAATTTGATTACCACTTTTCAAAGAGGTATGTAAACTATCACGGGCATCTAAGTAGTACTATACTCTTTATAAGAGTATTTAAATCAACTTGTTTATAATAAATATCATGTATTTTCAAATTTGGAACTGAAAGCTTAAGTAGTGTTGTTTACTTTTCATTTTTCAGATAATTTCCTTATAGTTCTTTTCATGTACCTTGACACTCTGTTTATATTTTTTTCTTTTTCTACTCACAAGTTTTATGGACCACTGCCTAGAAAACTAAATACAGTTTCTTAACAAATTTTTGCATAATCATCTTCTCATTGCCTTATATCCTTTTCTTCCCATCCTACCCATAACATATGAATAGCACGAATATCCCTTGTTTGGGACTTGTATGCCAGTGTTACAGTTTCCCACTCAGAGCTCTAGATGTAGTAGAAAGATACACCAGGCATCTTTCACTTAATTGGAAGCTCCCACAGAAGTCAACAGAGAGTTCAGTGTCATAAGCCTGTGAAGTCCTAGCAGCCTCTTCATGTTTCTTCACACCTCCTGGCTAGTCATATCAACTTCCTTCTATATTTTGCACAGGAGATACAAAAAAAAAAAATAACTTTCTGAATGAAATCTCTTCTGGTCCATATCAGTGAAGTCTATACAACTTAAGGAGGAAAAAAGAAAGAACATAAATTTTAAGAATGTCAAATGTGCTCAATTGCTGTGTCTTGAAAGCTACTTTTTGGACCTAGTAAAGGAAGGACACATCTTGTTGCTTCAGGAAAAAAAAAATCAGTGATAGTCACCTGGAATAAATTATCAAAAACAAGCATATTTATTACTTAAAGAAATTACTTTAAAAATTTAGTCATCTTTTAAATTTTTTTTTGTAGTTTAATACAGTGTACAAGAAGAATAGATCGATTCCTGGTACAAAGGTCATCATTTTTTCTTTTTTCATATTAGAAGTTTTTTTCAGCATGAGCCTGGTGCTACACATCTGTAATCCTAGCCACTCAGGAGGCCGGGACAAGAAGACCGTAATTTTGAGCTTGGCCTGGGCAACTTAGCTAGATCCTGTCTCAAACCAAAAAGTACAAAGTGCTGGGGATGTCACTGACTGTTCTATGGGTTCCATCCATAGCAGCAGAAAAAATCAGTCTTATTCAGTGGACACAGGTACTGATTCACAAATGTAACTAAAATTTGTACCTGTTATGGAAGAATGGTGCTGTGGACACGTGTTGATTTTGAGCTGTGACACTTCTGGGATAAAGCATTAAGTTTTAAAAATTGCAAATGAATTCAGATACTCTTGGCTGCTAGTGAAGGATCAGTAGAGAATGACAAACTCATTGTTTACCTTGTACTTATTTTACAACTTTGGTCTATGAGTTTATCACTTACAGTATTTCACTAGTGGCCAATATAATCTGAGTTCAGTTAGAATTGATAAATCACAACTACTATTTATGTTATTGAGCCACAGGAGAAACTTTTTTGCTTTTCTTTATAAGACTGTTTTTTTTTTAATATGGATTATTTAGCAGCATTCTAACTGGTGTTTTTAAAAAATGGATTATGTAAGAGTAATATAATAGTTTGAAAAAGTACAGTTTCGATAGCATCCAAATGTTTCTCTGTGTTACTCTGCTGTTTTAACTGCTTGTCATATATCAAGGACTGTTAGACATTTTGATAAGCCTATGGGAATATAATTAAACTGTCAAATATGTACTCAGAACTCACTCTGTGCCAGATCCTGACATGAAATTAGGGTCTCTACATTTGATTAGTTTACTCTCCCACGAAGCTATATCCTTGAGTCCCACTGGGGTAGACTAACCCTGAATGTAGGACTAGGACAGGAGTCTAGCCCAGTAGGTTAGCACAGGCTGAATATTTGTCAAGTTCAGGATAAATCTGGAGAGACTTAGTCCTGATCCTTCACACTAACCCTCCATGAACTGGGAACATTGAAGTTTCCAAATCACAGGTTCTTCCAGATTAGAGATTACCTGGTGCTCTCATGGCTGCAGGATAGGCCACATTTTCATTTTTTTAAGCAGCATTTATGGATCTTTACATTTGTGTATGCTTGGTGCTAGGTGTTCAAAATACAGAGCTGTAAAAGATGTATTCCTTGTTCTCAGAGTTTGTACTACGGTTGAGGCACCTTACCCATCATATCATATAAATATTATGACCACAAATGACCATTATGTAAATAAAAAGATTGAAGACAAAATGAATAACTTCACTTCGGCAGTCTAGGAGGAAAATACATGAGCCAGTCCTTGAGCTATGACGAGAAACTCACTGGCTAGAAAGAAAAGGGTGTGATCAAAAACACGAAGAAACAAAAATTGGCTCATTTGCTAAGTTCTAGGATTCAGGAAAGTAACTGAGTTTGGACATGCAAAAATGGCGTATTATGATGTAAAATTTAGAAGGTGGAAAGTACGCTCAATGCATTCTAAGGAATCTGGTAGAAATTCAGGTATCAGCGGTGTCCCTCAGAACAGAGTCACGAATATCCACAGTTTTAGTGACTGACGGATTTGCCAGGTGGGCTACTGATACCAATTTTATTCAGAGTCATGGGAGACTGTAAAAGGAGTTATAAATACCAACAAGAGTGAAACCAACAAGGGTGAAACCAACGAGATTTAAAAAAACAGATCTACTTTTAGATAGAAGTAAATCCAACTTAATTGAACATGGTAGCTGCAGCACAATGCTCTGGGTGGCCTTGGACTCACCCAATTCTCTATCTTTTTTCACTTATAGTTCTCAAATATAACTGTAGAATGTGTTGGGAATGTATTGTGATGAAATAGGAAGGGACTCGCTGGGACAGACCAGGCTCCGTTCTAGTCCCAACTCTCCCTAAATCACACGTCCTTCACTGCCTTTGCCCAGAAATTCCTGCAACTGTGAGCTACGAAACCCACAGCGTGCCGCTTTCTGCTGTCCCTCAGCTGTGGTGCAATGAGGACATCTGCAGATGATACTCCTTTCTACCCAGGGAGCCCTTCTGAGCACTAAGGGAATGGTTCCCAGTGAATCTGAGGCTTCTATTGTCCCTCATGCCCATCTGTAAGCAAGAAACTCTGTTCATGCACGTGAATGGGGAGCTCTCTATCACTGCCCTCGATGAGCTGGTGATTGGTGCACAGTGAACCTCCTTCCCAGTGCTGTTTGGAATTTGGAAGGTAAGTATCACTGTAGAGGGACATCAAATCCATGGATTTTTTTTTTTTTTTTTTTTTGAGACAGGAACTCACTATGTACTTCAGATTGTCCTCTAACTTGAGGCAATTCCTTCTCCCTCAGCCTCTCAGCTGCTGGAACTATGGGCATGCACTGCCATGCCTGGCTCAAGTTCACAGATCTTAAACTGTCCATCAAGGCCATGGATCTGACTGTCTAGATGGAATAAATCATAGATGCCATTGTAATTTAGTTCCACAGAATTCTATGAGAATCCTACTGGAATGATATGAACAGATAGACTATATAAGATGAATTTCCCTATACGTTTCGTAATACTCTCCAGATTCAAGGAGGTGGAGGAATAAGGTGAATTTGTTGACCATAATTTGTGGGTTACCATTTTCACTTTGGCTACAGAAAACTTGCTGAAGAATGGATTAAAGCCTTCATTATGTGGAATAACATGATAGATGAATTTCAAGAGGGTCTTTCACCTGGGAATCTGAATGGAGAATCACAGGGCAGAGACCGGTAGAAAGCAGCCAGTTCCTTAGAAAACACAACTAAATGAGCGGAATGAACACCAAAGTCAACACAGATAAGCCTATAGTGATTTTTTTCTTGAACTTGTGAGCCACACACACCTTGAACAAGTCAGCACAAGGGGCCAGTGTCAGGTGATCGGAGTCCCTCAAATATACAGAGGCATCTTCAGTGGTGGAAATGAATATACTGCACAGGTCTGTTCTAGTCCCGACTCTCATTTCTTGCAACTGCATCTATCTTGTTGTTCTGTCTATATTTTTTGTTCACATCTTGTAGCTAATTGAAATAATGATTTGTTTAAATTTGACCATCTAGAAGATGTACATTAATAAAATATTAAATGACTATTAAATAGTCATGTTCCGATGCTAGTTGGACAAACACACAAGAGAAAAATAGAACAATGGAACTTCACATTGCTAGGTGTATTGAAAAAAGAGTAGATATAAATGACCTCTGCCGAGCAGTCTACAGCAAGTCTTTTCTTGAGCACGTGACCCAGGACAGGCACTAACCTATGCTTTACCATCCCCTGTTTCTGTCATCTGGAAGCAGAAGATTAGAACCATAAAGTTCCCTTGCAGAATCGCCCTAGGTTGTGTTGACTGGATGTTTCTGACATGGCTTACCTTTTTCTACCTTTCCCAGGGATATTATGGGCACTTATGGGCTGTTTACTGCTTCAAGAGAACTCAATCATTTCAGCTCTGGCCTAAGATACACGCAAACTTTGCCCATGGGCAGAAGGAAGTGAAAGGAAGAATTATGTTCTTTGTTTCACCTTTATTCTTAGAATGGATAGCAAGAATGCTTAAAGAGAATTGGCCAATAGTAATGGGTTAGAAGAGAGGACTATGAATGGTACACACTGCTGAAACCCTCCAGCCTTCCCACTGAGTTCGGTGAGGTTGGGGTTGAAGCTTTGGTGTGATAAGTAAGGAGGCTGAATATGGCCACATCAATTTTATTATTATGGAAGGTTCTTAACATATACATTATGTTAAAGGCTAATTTTGACCATTCAAAGGTAGAAAACAAAATAGTCTTTTGGATTTCTCACACTTTATCTGCAGTTCCTTTCAAGAACTTTTCTAGTTTTTGGTTTTGACTTTCTTTTCCTTTTAACTCCAGAACAAAAATCCTACCTGCACTCAACTTTTGCTACTTAACCAAAGAATAATTCTGGAACAGCTAACTGATAACCAGATTTGTTTATCTAGACAATATTCTGTGTTTTTAAGTATTATTTTTAAAGGTTATGTAATACTCAATTACATAGATGTTCTCCAATTACAGCAGTTTTCCAATGTTGGCCATTTGTTCCTGGGTTTGCTTTAATTTTGGGGTGAGGGTATAATAAATCACAAGTGGATTTACCTATGCACGTCTGTCTTATACTTTATTTTTATTAAATTTCTCGAAATAAAAGTGCTAGAAATCATTGGATGAACTGTCGTGTCACTATTTTAACTTGGCTTAAGTTTAACCAACCAGCAGGCAAATCATGTCAAGGTCATTTTGGAGAAAATAACAAAGCTATAGCCATGAACAAAAGGTAACCATGCAAAAACAAATCAAATCAATGAAATCTTTTCAGTTAAGGTAAGTGACTAGGGAAGTTCAGGGAGGTTTATTGAATATTAGGGTAATTGACTTATTTCTAGCTACAGGGAGATGTAAATGTACTCTGGCTTTAGGAGGAACAATGGTGAAGGCTTTCCTCTACATCTAGAGGCAAAATAATTTCTCTTAGAGTGAATATATCTCACACCCAGACAGTCAGAATCCAAAAGGGCACACAGACCTACACAAAACTGTTGGTGTCAGGATGGAGTAAACACGCTAAGGTAGCTACAGCAGGAGAAAGGAGGGACAACAGCTCAGTGTTTTCACCTGAGGGTAGCGACACAGAAAAGGAATGAGACAAGGAAATTGTAGAGGGCAAGAAGAGCGTAGACAGTCCACAGGAGACGGAGTGGTTAGTCCGGTAAGGCTTACAGCGGTGCAGAAAGTGTGACATCACAGTGAGTAGGAAGGCAAAGAATAACTGAAATATCCAACCCTGGTAGACTGTTTAAATACACTGCAGAACTTCTGCTGCTCTGTTCCCAGTCTTTCCATGATCTCCTGGTAGAGACCTATGGCTTAGAGCTGGCAGTGGTGCAAAGTCCCTTGAATTCCGGGCTCATTGATTTCTAAGCTGTCACTTAAAGAGTTCATTAACTTGATACTTTGGCTTCTGGGTATTTTTCCACTTTGCCCCAAGCAATGTCCTGTCTCTCCTTGGAGGCACTTGTCTTTTGGAATTTCATTCCTCTGGTTGTCTTTCAGTCATGGCTCTTTGTTGAACTTAAAAATTTACAGCTTTTTTTAATTATCTGGGTTGTGCTGGGAAACGCATTCTGGTGTAGCCTTCCAGATCCTTAGTGGAAACAGAGTTATGATTGAATTTGGAAAGTTTTAAATATGTCACATATTTAAAAGCAAATAAAAAACTTTAAATTTCTAAATAAAATATAACTTTTAAAATTAAATAAAAGAGCTAAATTATGTATTTAAGTACTAGCATAAGCAGAGGAAATGTAGCTCTGTGTGTGTGTGTGTGTGTGTGTGTGTGTGTGTGTGTGTGTGGTGCTGATGATAAAACCCAGGGGACTGTATATACTAGCTAGCACGTACTCTAACACTGAGCTCTGCCCCCAGCCCATAATGTGACTTTAAAACAACAATTTGTCTATGAGTTCCTAGTATAACATGTTTAATAATATTGGTGGTAGCTATATTGTTATTATTATTTATCGTATTAGTATATAATTGCCATACATAATGATCACATTCATAGGGAATTTGTATCTGTATACAATGTATTTTAATTCTTTTTTTTTCTCATTTCCCTCTTTTTCCTTCACCCCTTCCCCTCCTCCCCATCTGAAAAAGTTTTGTTTTTGTTTTTTCCCCCTTCCATTCTTTTTAAAATCCCTTTTCCCTTCCTTATTTTGAGACTATTGTGTTACATGATGTGTGGGATAGAGCACATGAATAATTAATTATGTGATCTTTTGTTATCCCCAATATCCTTGAGAGCTAAGATTCTCATCTTGTGAGAAAGCAAATACAGATGAAGGCAGAGGGTTTAAATAAAATCCTTATAGTCTTACAGTGTTTTATTTTAAAAACGTTGTTTGCTAAGCATACCTAACAGCAATGACACAACCAGGAACCACAAACTGATGACTGATCATTTCCCAGTAAAGGAACACGGCTCTTTGGAGATATGGTGAGTCCCCCTCTCTGTGCTATATACAAAACAAAAGCCTGGCGTATCTTTTCATATAAATATCAAGAAAACTATTGAAAACAAGATGTACTCATGACATTCAAGAAGTAATCTGAGAAGGTTCCTACTGCTCAAGTTTGAGACCATTTCAGCATAAAAAAGAGTAATTGCAGTGAATTGAATGAATGTAAAGCGTGCTTTAACCCATGGTTCATTTTTTAAACAGGTTTATATGTGATTCACGTATTATACAATTCACTCCTTGAAGTGTACAATTAAATAGTTTTTAATATGATCACAAATTGCACCTATTGCAACAGTTAATTTTACATTTTATCACTTCAAAAAGAAATCCTGTACTCTTCAGTTATCCTTCTTATTCCTCCACCACCTCTCGCCTTAAATGGTCCCTAATCTGTTTTCTGTCTTAATAGGCTTCTTTTTCTGGACATTTGCTGTGCACAAAATTATATACCACGTGGCCCCTTGTGGTCACTGTTTTCACATAACAGTGTTTCACGTGTGCAAGCTCTATCCACGTTGTATCATACATGAGGATTCGCTCCTATGCATGAGCAAATAACTCATTATATGGTCATACCACATTTGTTCCTCCATTTATTAGTAGATGGATATTGAGTTATTTCTACCATTTCACCATTATGACTAATACAATTATAAACCTTTATGTATGCATGTGGTTGGTTTTCTGTGTGTTGGCTGCATTTCTCTGGGTGTGTGGACTTGCTGAACCGTGTGTGGTAACTCCATATTTAGCCATTTGATTAGCTGCTAAGCTGGTTTCCAAGTATCTGCAGCATTTTACATTCTCTTCAACTACACGTGATGGTTTCAGTGTCTCCACATCAGTGTCAGTAAGTACTTGTTATTATGTAACTTTTTAATTCTAGTCATCCTAGTGGGCATGAAGTATTATCTCACTGTCCTTTCGATTTGCACTTTTCCAAGCACTAGTGATGCTGAGCATCTTTTCACATGCTGCCTGATCAACTATATTTCTTCCTTGAACAAATACCTAGTCATATGTTTTCCAATATTTAGTTTGGGCTTTTCATCTATTAGTGAGTTAGAAGTTGAATATTTGTATAGTCAATGTAAAGTTTTCTTATCAGACATATGATTTGCGAATATTTTCTTCTATCCTGTTCTATTTTCTTCATGCCGCATTTTAAAAAGCAAAGGTTTTATACATTTATGATGAAGTCCAATTTATCTATATTTTATTTCATTGCTGGTGCACTTTTGTCAAATCTAAGAATCCTGTGCTGAATCCAAATGTCACTGAGATTTATCCCAGGTTTTCTTAAGAGTTTGGTTTTACCTCTTATAATATTTGTGTACTTAATCAGTTTTGAGTTAATCTGTGTATACGTGGCAAAGCAGGGGTCCAATTTTATTCTTTTTATTTGGCTACAAATTGTCCCTGAACTGTTTGTTGGAAACACTGTTCTTCTCCCATTAGGTGGTGTCACCTTTGTGGTAAATGAGTTGTTCACAGATATATGAGTTCATAAATTCTGACGCACGTAAACAAATGAAAGGGGAAATAAAACAGGAAAAGTAAAATATAAAAGCTAACTGGCTACTATGAAAAGATACTGTAAAAACAACTCATTTTGAAAAAATTAGATAATAAAGGAAAATAATCTTTCTACCTTTCTTCTATATTGACCAATTAAAGAGAAGAAATTTAAACTTTATAAAAGTCTTTGAGCTAGTCAATACATTATAACAGAATTAGAATATCACTGTCTTGTAATCCATAATAAATCACTGGATCTAGGCATTAAATGCACTTCCATCACATTCCCACTATTAATAAATTGGAATAGTAGAGATTACTATCCAGCTGAGGGTCATCTGATACAGGAGAAAGAGGTTATAAAGCAGAATTCTGTGACATGATAGTGAAAGTGAAGTCAGTACTCCTGGTCAGACTGAGGGTATTTCACAAGTGTAACACCAGAGTTCTTTAGCATCCCTCCTGTGAAGCGTCGAGGGGTCGAAGTTTCCTCTGCTTTTATAAAGACAGGTGATGGTATGTGATTACTGACACACTGTCATAGAAGACAAGACAGCACTCAGCTCATCTTCATGGGCCAGTCACCACCATGTCGTGGGGAATTCCTGGCAGCGTGGAGAGGCGTGTTCTGTCTGACACACCCATCAACAACAGCTACACCGAGGATGGCTGTGAGATAAGTCTGACCTCAGCTCCCCAGTGAGTGTAACAACTCAGAAGACCCCGAGCAAGAACTGCCTGTCAGAGTCAAGGTGCCTCCCATAGCTGGGGCCGATGAAAATAAACTATTTTATTGTCTTAAACCCCTAAATTTGGAATGATTTCTTTCTAGATAACTGAAACAGTGAATCAATCTTGATGGAGCTCACATAACTTCAGCTGAGGTAGGCTCTAAATGGCCCTTTCTGAAATGGGGCTTTGAAAGCCATAAAACATTCTTGTTCACTGAATCAGTTTCTGGTCACAAGTGGCCACCATCATACTAGATAAGTGTGAGGTTATTTGCAATATTATTATAATCTTTATAAAAATTTGGAATTATTTTCAAATAAGAAGTTAAAAACTGAGTGTTTATTTGGTAAATGTGACAGAAGAATGAATTTATGACCCAAAATGGACCGATTTTAAGCCTATTGTAATTTTCCAATTATCCAGCATCAAAGACGCCTTTGGGGTCACAGCAGTGGAAGATATAATTTTAGAACTTCTTTGACAGTCATGAAAAACATGTTTCTTCAACAAACTCATCTCTGGCTTCCCGGTATTTTAACAGTCTTGTGACAGGGTTAGGCACTGGCCCAATCTTCATGTCTTCAATGTTTGTTTCAGGGTTTAGAAGGGAATAAAAGCTGGATGGATCAGGATGCTCCCCAGATCATTTTCGCAAGTGCTACTACAAATGACTCTCATGTCCTTGGGATTACAATCCTTGAATAATATAAATTTTGACTTGCTTAGGTCCATATACTAGATCTCAAAAATACAGACTAGAACAGATAAAAGAAAAATTAAAAATCCATGATATCTGTAACTTGATAACTTATGAACTTCCCTCTTAAAGTATAAGCCAAATATACTCTTATTTCCATCTTAATGTAACGTATACTTTCCAGTTGTTGCATACATGGTATTTGTCAAATGTACTGTTTGACTCTTTTATAACCTCCCTGACTTATCTGCTTGTCCTCTTAGTTGTTGAGAGTATTGTTTTACAATCGCTCAACATAATTGTAAATCTGATCATTTCTTTTTGTAGTTCTCTTAAATTCTGCATTATGTATTTTGAGGCTACTTTATTAGATGTGTGTAATTCAGAAACCTTCTATTTTTCTAAGTGATTTATTTTTCTATCATTATAAAATGTGTCTTTTATCTTCCATAATGTATTTTGCCTGTCAATTTTGTCTGATATCGGTTATCACTTTTTTCAGTGTTGTTCAGTAATTTTTTCAAACCCTTCTCAATTTTATTATTTGAAAGTATGCTTTATCTACTACAGCGTTGCTCAAGTTTACTTTCTTTAGTGTATTTTAATCTTCATGCTTAAATTTTAATTTTAATTCATAACATTTGAGGTATCTTACATACAAAGATCTTCTACAAAGATCCTGAATTATGTTGCTGGTTTTGTAAAATCAAGACAATTTAACATTTTTTAGCACTGAATCTCAAATGTCTTCATGTACACACAGTCCAGCTAAGTATGAAGAGTTACTGAAGATTGTTCAATGGGTTTTGCCTACACTGTTCAGGTGTAACGTTCCTTTGAGTAAAAAGCACTTCATGCTTTCAGCATCAAGTTCTTTGTTACAGAGAGTCTGCCCTTCCTCTGTCTGAACAGCTGGAATCGAGGTTTATTTCGAGTTTTGTACCTGCTTCAAAGGTTGTTGGCATGCAGGCAAAGCTTTCTGAAAATACATAGAGGTTGTAAATGACATAAAAATGTCATTTTTCTGCTCTTGAAACACATCTATAAACGACAGGTCACTATTGATTTGTTGGTAGAAAAATGCACAAAATGTACCAAGACCTGACTGACATCTTAATTCATATATATCTTGCAGTTAGCAGAAAAATCACAAATACTATGTACTTTTCATGCAAGGCTCCTAACAATGCGACTGGCACTGTTCTTACTCTCATACGTATTTCCACGTTGATTCTCGAACTAGTCTCCATAAGTACACTCCTTACCAACTCCAACTCTCTAACACATACTTTGAACTGAAAACAGGGAAAATGATACTTTACAAAGGATTATACTCAATAGAATAAAAAAAAAACAAACCTGTGCTTTTAACAAGTGAATCTACTGGAGGAAAACTAGGTGCAACTTACAGCAAAATATATCTTTCTCTCTCTGAGCCCATCAGAGAGATGAAAAACATCTTCCCCATCCCTCTACCTTTTATCTAATCAAAAGCTCAAATCTGTTCACAGGCTTCACAGCCCAGCATCGTACTATTGTATATTGATTGTTCTGGAGGGCACCTCCTTGTGGAGAACAATTGATTTTTCTTTGTTAGCAAAGTGATTTTAATAGTTTTTCTACAGGCTGTCATGTTATAAGGCCCCACAAGCAAGATGCACCTGTTACTAGAACTTAGTGATCAATCTTACAAACCAAGGAAAATGTGCCTCTCTGCTGTGCAAAAACACTTCCACAGCAATTACTCAGAAGGTGACTTTAACTCATTTGATAAATACGCTGCTTGGGAGTCTCAGGTGGGTTGCTTGAACACTTTTACCTCCGAGCCTGAAATTAGGTGTTTTGTTAAATTGCCATGAAGATAGCACAGTCCCAAGAATAGATTTTTGTCATTTAATGTTTCTTCAGTAGCTTCATGCCAAACTTCCTTGCCAAGGAAACTAGCCCAATGTAAAGGTCACTGCTTTGAAGAGTGAGTGATGATAATAATGCTATTTGTATTGCCCTTGATATTTGAAAATGGCTTTTCTGGCTAATTGTATGAAATGACTAAAAGTCAAAGGTAAGATCTGTAGCTTAATTCGATACAATTGCTGTTTGTTCTCCTTGACCACTGGTGACCACTGTTCCATCAACTCTATACAAAGTGCCCCATATTATTTCTTTCCTCCTCCTGAATCTGGCTCAAAAAAAGTTTTTCTCTCCTGTGTGGAGGCTTCTCTGTGACCTGTCCTCATGCTAATGTCTTTGAAAACTTCTTTCATGTCTTTAGAAATCATGTCAGCACTATATGTTTGTAGCTGTTTTAGATAAGATAATAATGTTATTAGATACCATTTATTAGAAGGTCACATGTATTAAGCAATTTTCAGTCGAAGTAGGGATTACACGTCATGCAGTACAAATGAAGAGATTTGTGAGAAATTGTCAAGAGGTTGAGTCATGTCCTCAGACTACATATATACACACATAAGTAACAAGATCAGTTTGACACTTAAGTCTGCTCTCCTAATCAACAATATTAAGCTCTTCTTTAGCACTATGATGGAAATATGGACTATATGTAAGTATAGAGCTCTTTTGTGGATCTCAATCATTTTAAAGTCTCTCTCATACGTAGGAGTAGAAGACCTTCTTTCCGATTCAGCACCCATTTTTCAGTGTCTACCACATATCAGATGACATAGTAGGCATTATGGTAAAACAGCAAATAGAGAAAAAGAATACTCTGATTTCTGAAAACAATTTTTAATATGGTGCAGAGGGAATTCTCACTAAGAACTATTTTCCTGAGCAGGAGAAAATATTTCCACATCATGGAGGTCAAGAAATGCATCAAACAGGAAAGAAGTGCTTTTATCAAAGGCCCAGACATGCAAAGAAGGCTGTGACGCACTGAATAATGTTCCCATTCAAGTTCCTATGCCGAAGTCATTCTCCTGCCTCAGAACGTGATCTTCTATGGACACAGGATCTTTGCACACGCAGTCAAGGTAGTCCCTAATCCAATGTGACCAGCATTCTCATACATAAAAGAGAGAAATTTGGACACAGAGCCACAGGGAGAAAACCATGTGAAGGTTGGATTTATGCTACCACAAGCCAAGGATTTTCAAACATCTCTAGGAAACCACCAGAAACCAGGAGAGAGGCATGAATAGATTATTTCTTACAGTTCGCAGAAAGAACCAACCAATTCATGGAGACTTCTGGAAATTCACTGACCTTGATTTCATACTTCAAGCCTCCAGAAAAATGAAACAATGAAATCCTATTATTTTAGCGTGCAGCTTATGGTACTTTGCTATGGCAGTCTTGGCAAACTAAAACCAAAGTTTTAACAGAAAGAACGGGGAGAGGAGCAGACTTTTGTTTTTAGGCGAAAGAAAATGAAAAGTAAAGCTTAAAGATCAGGAATGTTTGTAGCGTGAGTAAGCAGTGAGGAGCCCTTGAAGGGTTTTTTTTGTTGTTGTTGTTTTTTGTTTTGTTTTGTTTTAAGCAAGCAGCAGAATGGCATTTTCAGAATTGTGCTTTAGCAAAGTTAATCTCTTATATGAAAAAGACTGGCCAAGGAAGCAAGCAGATCACCTTGAGACTCCTTTTCAGTGGAAAGTTAGCAAAAAAGAAGTAAAGCATGATTGTTTTGAGGGAGTTTAAACTTCCTTTAAAGCTGTAACTCTGATATTTAGGTTTTTAAACCATAGTGGTGGTGGAATTAGAGGAAGAGAAATTTAAATTAAAGAACAGGAATAAGGACACGATATGTCAGATCACTGGAAGGGAAAACAGTTTAGAAATTATTTTCTTGTTTTCCACATGTTCAGATCTTATGAAGCTAGGAAAACCCCTAGACAGTGAATTAGCAGATTATGATTTCAGAATCAGCTCTGCAATAAACTATAAAACCAGTTAGATACATTATTCTAAATCTCTTGATTTTGCGAAAGGAGTAGTGAAAGAAGTAGTGAAAGGTATTTGTAGTGAAAGAAGTGGTAGGTGTACTGACATTCCTTCCAGCTCTAATAGTCTCGTTGAGGAATGTGGTAAGTTTACTTTCATTTTAGAGCATTTATTATTTCAGCTCTTTGTCAGTGTTTTATACCATATTAACAAAATTAAATTTTTGTATAAGGTTCAACTCTTCAGATTTACCTACCTAGTAATAATTCCCTAATCACTTAAAATGCTCATAGAACTTATGTAGTACCCACAGAGTCCCTGGTATGAGAAGTGTAAGTAAATGTGGTATACTCCCAGCAGTAGAAGGGAAATGGAATAAAATTCACAGATATAAAGAAAAAAAAATGAAAAATTTAGAATCAAGAGAAATTTCAGAAAAATGAATAGAAAGTAACTAAGAAGAAAAAGTAAGAAGGGAGATGTGCTAGTGCAGGTGTGCGAAAAGAGGGAGGTGAAGGTAAGCAAGCATCTTGTAGGCGATGAACAGGTGCAGTGAAAGAGGTGTAAAAAGAAATGATCTGTGACCGAAAATTCACATCGAGGCTCCGCTTCTGGCTCTATTGTGAAAGCAGACCCATCTCTCTAAGTGGAGCAAAATCATTGCTGATTATAACATCTAGCTGTTTGAGAGGTTAACAGCAAAGAAAGAGAAAGAGGCGAGGTGGAGGAAGTGCTGTGTTAGTAAGC
>PVJO010015105.1:0-46207 GCA_004026905.1 Hystrix cristata
TAACAGTCGTGAATTGTCTGATTTATCGAATCAAATAGGCTGAAGCTTTTAAAAATATGGAATTGGTTTTCCAATTACTTCATTTTTGTCAATTTTAAAATGTGATTATTATACAAATAATGGATATGCTCATTGCAAAAATTTGAAGTAATTCAAGGCAGAAACAGGACGATCACAAGCTGAGCCCTAGGAAGACCTTGTCTCAAAATTTATAAAATGAAATTGGGGCTCTGGGATGTGGCTTAGTGGCAGAGCACTTCTCTGGCATGTGTAAGGCCCTGGGTTCAAGGCCAGTACCACAGAAAAGCAAGCAGATCACTTCAGAAGCATATTAAGTCATCCTCCCCTCCTCCCCAGAATCCCTTGTTCAACTCTTCCCCACTAGCATACCTTCCTTTTGTATACATACAGTCGTGTAGAAAATACACTTTCCTCTTCCCGCAGAGCAGGGCCTCAAGCTCCACACTAGGTGAGGTTCGTGCCCCTCCATCCAGCGCCCTGTGGGCACCACCCTGTGATGGTGCAGGAGACCCATCTTACTCCTGTCAGCCGGCACCAGACTACTACATGCTGCTTTAGCCAGCCAGCCTGAGGCATTTGACAGGATTTTTGTTTTTTATTTATCTGTCTTTTGTATCCCATCAGGAGGGAAATTGAAAAGATTCTTGATATATTTTCTGTTGTCTGAAGCCTTGATAAATATTAACATACCTTAATGCTTAAGTATTTAAAGTTCCTTTCTGATAAATTAGCAGTTATTAAACAATACATATTTTGTGTATTGAAATATAGCTTTGTTTCTACCACTTCCTTAAGCTTTACTGTTACATCCTACAAATACGCTTTCTTGTTTATGTGTATTAAGCCATCCTCAGCTTTTCTCCAAGTAGGCTGCCAGAGCCAGCGAGGGGACTCATGATTCAGTGTGGAGTTCCTGTCAGACTTCCCCATGGGGCTGGGCTGGAGCAGCTGCTGAGCTTGCCTGGCGGTGCCTGGGGCGCTGGGTGTGGCCCTCACCCTGCACCCTCTTACACACAGACTGAGTTAGAACTAAACTAAGATACTCTGTGAGGTAGACTAATACAGATTTTGGTTTGTTTCACTTATTACATTGAAAAAGGCTGCCTGCAAACATGTTTGATTTACAAATAGAAATGGGACGAGTGAACGAGTTCATGATGTGAATCTTGAAAATTCCACTGCAAGTTGTGGGAAGTCTTTCTCCAGGTTGAAGATACACATTCAGGACATTCTCCTTCTCAGAAGCATTTGACGTTTGCTTATATTGACCATCTCCTGACGTAACGTCATCTTTACTCAGCTTTTAATTATTCTAAAAAGCAAACTAAGTGCTGTATACTGCTAAGTCAAAGACTCAGGTTTTCAGTTCCTCCCAGATTGAGCTTTAAATTGCTTTTGTTTTTAGGGAATCCAAGTTTGGACCAATGCTAAGGAATGCTTTAGCAAGATGTGATCCTGTGAGATGAGTTCTCTTCAATCAAAGTGCCCAAAACAGAAGCACAAGTAAATGAATTGAAGTTGCTACCCAGCGTCATAAAAATATACAATAAGTTGAATAAATTCAGCTTTCTTTAACTTGGTTATAGTTGTGTTTATATAGCACAAAAAGGGTATATTTAATGAAGATTACACATTATAATTTGAGGTCTTGGGGACTGGTGCTGATTCCAAAACATTAATTAATAATATATTCCAGTAGATTGTCTGTCCGGCTTCTGAACCGATGACTGATACCAGCGTGTTCATTTCGAGATGCTCCCTTCGATGCCAGCTCACTCAGATCTCTCATAGAGCTGTTTTCCCTGATTGAATTCCTGTATTTACTTGGTGAGACCCACTAATGAGTTAGGGGAGTTATTTTCTCTTGCCTTATAGTTGAGCTGTTTGGTTAATGACAAAGCTCAGCAGAAATTTATTGTCAAATCTAAGATTTTCTTCCACATTCATTGATGCCCCCGTCACATCTGCATACACTAGAAAATGCCATTCTTCAGCTTGAGTTTTATCAGAATTTTGATACTGGTCAGAAATTTTATACAGCCCACAGAGAAGTCTCTGCTTCTCAGATACCGGGTGGAACGCATTGTTAGGATCTAGGAATTGCTGTGTAGGCAGTTTGTGTTGAGCGTCGTTGAGGGTTGCGTGATTCTCAACCTCAGGGGCGAGCCTGACTTCCTCTGCTTGGCGCCGCTGCACACGGCATGGCAGGGTACGACATGAGGCATTTCCATGTGGAAGGTCTGTGTAGTGAACACATGCTCACTCCTTCATCTGACGCCCTTCTTTTCTGTTGCTTGGCTGTAATTTTTGTAAAGATAAATTGTTTTTTTTTTTAATGTGTGTTTTTGTGATATCTGTTCAAAGCCAGGCACCTTCGTTTGCTAGCTTTGCCGAATCTTAAATGTGTACTCATTATTTTAATAATGTTTTTAAAAATTTCCCAGTACTGTTTAACATTTGACTGTTTTACATGTTTAAAATGTTGCTGGATTTTTGTGCTATTTGCCAAACTTATCCAATAAATAAAGTATGTGCTGACTTTCAGCGGATTTTTTACTTTAAAATGATAATCCATATACATCAATACTTGGTGCTGTAAGGAAATAATATGTTCTAAAGTGTTTAATTGTATAAATTTGTCTTACACCCTAATGTTATGTTTTAAAAATAAGATACTGAAAAGAGCTATGAGGTTTTTTTGTTTTATTTTTTTTTTATTTTACTGGTTTGGGGGTTTGTTTGTTTGTTTGGCAATACTGGGAGTTGAACTCGGGGCCTTTGCATTGAACTGTACCCCCAGCCCTTTTTAGATTTTTTTATTTTGAGCCAAGGTCTCACTAAGTTGCTGTGTCCCCAGGCTGGCCTCAAACTTTCAACCTTTTGCCTCAGCCTCCCAGAGTGCCGGGTTTACAGGCATGCACCACCATGCCCGGCACTGGGGTTTTTCGAAAAACAACATTGGTACAAGCAGAAGTCATCTGTATGGATACACATTTCATTCCACTGGTTTGTATCATCTCTTGGCACGTGAAATCAGAGGCGGTGCACCTGCCTGCCGTGTGCGGGACCCTGGGTTGAATCCCGAGCCTGCAACAGTGTAATTCTAAAGACTTCTCCTCCAAATAACTTGACACTGTTAGACTTTTTTCTGTTAGCGGACCTGATTTAAGAAGGCCCTCGTTACCTGTGTTTTAAAAGATGAATTGGAGCCAAACACCTCCACTCGGGAGTCCCAGTCACTCTGGAAACTCCCTTGATCTCGGGAGTTGGGGGTCAGCTTGGACAGCACCACAGCACCTTGTCTCACAGTGGGGGCCGGCGGGGATGTAGCTCCGTGGCAGAGCCTGCCGCGCATGCGTGAAGTCCCGCGTTCAGTACCCAGAGCCGCAGAAGGGAAAGGTGTTCTGCTGTCTCCTGTCACAAATATACACTTGGTTTTACCTATATTTAGGAGTAATTTGATGGATTGACTTTGAAAATCATTTACTTTTGCTTGTTTGCTTTTTTGAGATAGAGTCTGTCTGTGTATTCTAGATTGGCCTTAGACTCAGTATGTAGCCTAGTCTGGACTCAAACTCACAGCAGTCCTCCTGCCTCAGCCACCAAAGTTTTGGGATTGCAAGTGTGCTCCACCATGCCCCATCTTGAAATTTGTTTATAGCACAATTATTCTTTTTATAAAAAAAACTCTTAAAAGAATTTTATAATAGAAATCATTTCTTGTAATAGCCAGAGAATTTTTAAAAATCTACATTCATCTGGGGATTTAGCTCAGTGGTTAGAGTGCTTGCCTAGCAAGCACAAGGGCCTGAGTTCGATCCCCAGCACCAAAAAAAAAAAAAAAAAAAAAATCGACATTCAATACTTTTCAGGCCGGGCCTGCTGGCGCATGCTTGTAATCCCAGCACTTGGGAGGCTGAAGCAGGAAGATCACTGCAAAGTCAAGGCCAGCCTGGGCTACACAGTGAGACCCTGTCTCAAAAAACAAAACAAAACAAAAACACTTTTCAGTATTTAAAAGTCAGAAATTAAAATGAATTATTAAAAAGTTTTATACTTATCTCTAAAGATAGGTATAAAAATGTAATAAAGCCAGGCGTAGTGACGCACACCTGTAATCCTGGCACTTGGAAGGCTGAGGCAGGAGGATTGCCACAAGTTCAAGGCCAGCCTGTACTACATGGCAAGACCCCATCTCAAAAAAACAAAGCAAACAATCCCCCCAAAAAATATATATGCCATTACAGAAAAAACTGACTTATTAAAATGGGTATGGTAGCGTACCCTGTAATCCCAGCTCTCGGGAAGCTGAGGCTGAAGTATTGTCCATTTGAGGCCTGAACTATATATCCCAACCCTGTTTCAAAAAAAAAAAAAAAAAGAAAAGGATTCATTAAGTTAATGTAAATAGCAATGGAAGATTTCATCTGGTGATATAGTTGGTATGTATAAGGCATTAAAATGAACGGAAGTCATATTTACACCCAAAAGCTTCAGTACAGATGAGTGAATCACTGTAGTTACAACAGCTTTCAGAACACTGACAGTTCTTAACACTCAGGCATCTTTAGAATAAACACAAGATATTCCCGCTTTGAAATGCAGTGAAATGCAGTGAAAAACAAGAGTTAAATAACAGGAATGATGGAGTTGATACCTTACAGTCATTCTTTAGATTCTTATGCATATTCCCCCATGGGCAGGATTTACTGAGCTCCTGTGAAATTTTCAATGAGAATTAGAAATTTCCTTCAAGGTTGAGTAACCCAGAGAAATGAACTAGTAAAAGGCGAAATCAGAATTATATTTGCTTTGTAAATTATGTACCTTTAAACATTTATATATTTTAAAGAAGGTAGGTTAAAAAATATATTAAATCTAAACTAAGAAATATTAAAGGTAAAAGCAAAAATCAATGATAATTGAAAACAGATAAACAGTAGTTAACAAAGCCAGAAGTTGGGTCTTTGAAATTAATAAGGTTAAACCCTTAACAAAATTGTAAGAAGAAGAAAAAATACAAATTACCTTTATTAGGAGTGAAATGGGGACATTATTATAGGTCTTACAGACAATAAAAGGATAATGAGAGCCCAGCATGGCACTTCACAACCGTATTCCCAGATATTTTGGAAACTGAGGCAGGAGGATCCCAACTTCGGGCCATCCGACTTATTTAGTGAGACTGTGTCTCAAAAATAAAAAGGGCTGAAGATGTGACCAGTACTACCTGGGTCATCCAGAATGAATGGATGGATAGATAGATATTGAAGAAATAAATAATTTTAAACCAATAAATTAGATGAAGTCAACAAACTCCTTTAAAAAATAGACCTTACTAGCCAAGCATGGTGGCACATGCCTGTAATCCCAGTGCTGAGGGAGACTAAGGCAGGAGGGTCACAGATTCAAGCCCAGCCTGAGCAACTCAGCAAGACCTGTCTCAAAACTGTAACAAAACAAAATAAAAATTTAAAGTTGTTGAGGATGTAGCTCAGTGGTAGAGGTCCTCAGCGAGGTCCTGGGTTCAAGCCCCAGGATTTAAGGGGGAAAAATAGAGTCCATTAATCTACCATATTAACAGAATAAAGGAGATGGACTTCATGCCGAAAAGGCATTTGATAAAATTCAGCTTTGGTTCATGATTTAAAGCTCAGCAAACTAGGAACGGAGGAAACCATTTCCCTCCAATAAAGGACACCTGTGAAAAGCCTGCCGCCGATGTCACTCTCGGACAGTCCAGCTACCCGCTGAGCCGGGACCGAGGCGGCGCCGCCCGCTCGAGAGGCCGGGTCCTCCCGGTCCCGCCGGTCCCGCCTGCCCGCAGCGTCCGCGGCGCCGTCCCGCCTGGCAGAGCGCCGCTGCGCCGGCCCCAGCGAGTTCGCCGGCGCGTCCCAGTCCCGGAAGCGGAGGGACCCGTCGAGTCCGCCTCGGGGCGAAAGCGGGCCCGCCGCACCGACCGCAAAGCCGGTCCACGTCCGTCCGCGATGGAATCGCCGTTTAGATAAGTAACTGAACGCTCAGGCCACCGCCCCGATTCCGGAGGAGCTAGCTGACCTGATCGAGTGCGCGGCGCTGAAGCCCGAACGGAGGCACAGCACGGACGCGGCTGGCCGGAGACTGCCCGGCCCCGAGCGCAGCCAGGAGCGGACGGACCGCCGGCTGTCCCGGGGCTTCTCCCTGCGCGGGAGCGAGGAGGCAGCGAGGGATTCCGGCGCCCCGGGCAGGGCGAGCCCCGCAGGCGCAGAGCGCGGGGAGCGGTGGGAAAGGTGACTGCGCGGACCTTCACGAGACGAGCAGGTGGAGAGCAAGTACGGTGCAGAAATCGGGACCAGACTCTTAATTACCCAACAACATAATGGGGGCTCTCATCAGTTCCAGTGCAAAACTTCTGTTGGATATGGACACTGATATATTGGTTTATCTTGGTGCCTTCTCAGAATTCCTCCGAAATTACAGGAAAGGATCTTTTTTTATATAGGTACTGTCTCCACACATTCGTGCTGCTGTAAAAATAAAATCTTAGATCAAGTCATTTGTAAAGAATAGAAATGTATTTCTCAGGCTGGGGATTTAGCTCAGTGGTTAGCGTGCTTGCCTTGCAAGCACAAGTCCCTGAGTTCGATCCCCAGCACACACACACAAAAAAGAAATGTATTTCTCACAGTCCTGAAGGCTGGGAAATCCAAGATGAAGGTAGGGGCAGAACCAGGTGGAGAGCAAGCAGCAGGGTGCCCGCTAAGGCAAAGGGACAGACCCCTTGACCCTCTTTAAAGTCACTGACCTTAAGGGGGCCTAGTGACTTCCTCCCAGCTCCGCCCCTAATACTACTGCCCTGGGGATTCTCTCACTCCAATACTCCCTCAAACTACAGCATCAGACAAAGGAGAAAAAAGACAACTGTGTAAGAAATGTCTGCAAAATTTTGGAAAGTACAAAGGTGGATAGTTTAGCAACATGGTGGCGGCTGAAACCTGAGTGCATGAAGCTGGGGTGGCCTGCTAGAGTGGCCTGCGCCGGGAAATCCAGGGCTTGGGACCTGGAGGAAACACATGCACTGGCGACAAGAAGCAGGTGCAGGGCCACAGAAAGGAGGGCTGGTTGAAGTCGCGTGAGGTGGTTAAATGGCCCAACTCCTCCCCTTTCGCTGTGCGCACATTACCACAAACTTTCACACGGGGGAAAGGTTCCACGCACAACAGTTAACATTTGAAGAACTGCCACCAGAATAGCATCGGACTTGGGGCGGCGGTGGGAGAACTGTGATTAAACCCAGTGCCTTCATGTTGAACTAGATCCCAACCCTTTTTGTTTTTTTTATTTTGAGACAGCGTCTTGCTAAATTCCCCAGGCTCTGTTTGAATTTGTGATCCTCCTGCCTCAGCCTCCCACGGTGCTGCGTCACAGGTGTGCACCACCACACCGGGTAGCATCAGACTTCTTACCACCAAAATTTCTTAGCTGCCAGAAAAGAAGAGTCAGGCTTTCAGAATTCTGAAGAAATGATGTCCTGCCTGCTTGCCAAGCTGTCAATCAACTGAGAGACAGAACAAGGACAAGTTTCAAGCTCCAGTCCCCTGCACTCCCCTCCTGGGCATGCTTTCCCGAGAAGCTGCCAGAGGATGTGGGTCACCAACACAGAGGCGGAAACCAAAAGGGGGAAGACACGAACACAGAGAAAGGTATCGTGGCCCAGGAGAGAGATGGAAGGTGTGCCCAGAGCGTGGCGAGGACTGGTTCGGTTCAGTGCGTGTGTCTCTGTCTCCTTTTGGCTGGTGGTGTCCACTATATAAATAAACCACAATTGGTGTACTTGGACTCTCACTGATGGACGTAACAGTGGTTTCCAGTTCGGAGCTATGACAAGTGATAACACAGTGAATGTCTTTGTGCCCAAATGAGGGGACATCTGTAGGATACATGTGATGGGAATTTTAAACAGGTGTTGTGTCTCACACGAAATGGTGCATAGTCTATTTCCAACATTGTTAAGTGAACTCGTTTTCTCCTAGTTTAGCTTCGAGCCTGTGGCTGGTAGGACAAGGTCAGCTCTAGCTCGTCCGTGAGAGTCATGCAGACTGACTGGTCCCACTGCTGCACATCGGTCCAGATGGGAGATGGGGACAGTGTAGGTAATTGTGGCAACAACGGAAGCAGGAGGGAACAGGTGCATTCTAGCACATGCATGTGTAATTCCACCCTGTGGAAGATTCAGAGTGATCTGGCAATGAGGTAACCGCATTTTAATCCCCAGCCACTCCCTATGAGGTAGCATAACTTTGCTTTTCAGTGGTGGTACTGGGGATTGAATTCAGGGCCTTCCCACTGAGTTACATCCCTGGCCCTTTTTATTTTTTATTTTGAGACAGAGTCTCAGTAAATCACTAAATCGTTCAGGCTAGGCTCGAACTCACAACCCTTCTGCCTCAGCCTCCCAGAGTGTTTCGATTACAGCCCTGCAGCACCACACCTGACACACGACCATATTTTGTTTGTTCATTTGGAAAAGCTATCGAACAGCAAAGCAATGACAGTTTCTTATCAGGAGAACCATGTGTTAGGGATGGAACTCAGGGCCACACACAGATAGGAGGCAAGACTTAAGCCCATTGAGGTTGGCGCGAGCCAGCGTGGGCACTAGCACCAGACAGTCCCCGTCCTCGCCGCCGGTTCCATCCTCGCCGCCGGTTCCATCCTCCTCTGCTCCTGAGCTGCCGGGTTGGAAAGAAGGCA
The DNA here is from genome assembly GCA_004026905.1 of Hystrix cristata. Lineage (NCBI taxonomy): Eukaryota > Metazoa > Chordata > Mammalia > Rodentia > Hystricidae > Hystrix > Hystrix cristata. Next base: position 8,755 of record PVJO010015105.1, read on the forward strand.
AGGCATTGGGGTCTTCTCTGAAAGGACAGAACTCTTATGAGAACATCCTAATACTGTGTAGCCAGGGACCAGGCCCAGGAGGCAGAGTACAGGGAAGATGCCTCCAGGGGCACCGAGAGTGACGTTTTAGGAGAGTGATGGAGATGAATGAGCAAGTAGGTGTGTTTTCTGGCTAAGGGTGGTAACGAGGGCCACAGCATCTCACTCCCTCAAAATCAGCAAGATATTTGCTACTGAGATTAGACGTAAATGTTCAGTGGTGAGATTTATGGCTTGTTAATTAGCAGAATAGCTGTTCATTTATTTTTGTTGATAACCCTAGTGGAATTCAGATTTTGAAGATATTAAAATTGGTGGGATTCTAATATTAAGGCGTGTGTTAGTGCTACCCAAAGCAGGGTACAGATTCAGTGCAGTCTCTACCAAAATCCAGTGGCATTCTTTGCAGAAATACAGAAGCCTGTCCAGAAGGCCATGTGGACTTTCGAGGGACCCTGATTCTCCAAAACAATCTTGAAAAAGGAGACTAAAACTGGAGGGCTCAGACTTCATGATTTCAAAACTTACCATGAAGCTACAGAAATGGAAAAAAAAAAAAAAGAGAGGGGGGCATAAAAACAGTTGTACAAAACAGGGTAAAAGAATCGAGAGCCCAGAGAGAAACCCTCACATATGTGGGTCAAATGGGTTTTCGACAAGGGGCCAAGACAGTGCAGCGAGGAAGGGGAGTGTTTTCAACCCATGAGGCTGGGAAGTGTGGACATCCACGTGCGAAAGAGTGAACTGGACACTCAGCATGAGGGTTAGTTCTCATCTCTCTGGAAGAGATGGGTACCAAAATCAAGAGCGCAAGCGGAAAGGACCCTGACCAGGGCCACTGTTGAGGGGTTGGATAGAACGAGGCGGAGGAGGGCAAACTTCCTTGCGTGCCCGAGCTGAGGCTTTCGTCCTCTGCCTGGGACGCTGGGCCGCCCAGTTCTTGGGCCTTTGACTTGGACTAAATTGCATCACTAGCTTTCTTGGTTCTCCAGCTTGCAGACGGCAGATCGAGGGACTTTCTGTCATTGCTTGCAGAGTCTCTGGAGAACCCTGATACACTTACCTAATACCATATGCGAAAATTAGTTCAAAGTGGATCAAAGACCTAAATAGAAGACTTAAAACTACAAAACTTTTAGAACAAAATAGGGCAAAATCTCATAACATTGGGTTTGACAGAGATTTCTTAGCTACGACAAAAAGGCATCAGCAGGCATGGTGGCACACACCTGTAGTTCCAGCACTTGGAAGGCTGAGGCAGGAGAATTACCGTGAGTTTGAGGCCAGCCTGAGCTACACAGTGAATTCAAAACCAGCCTGGAGTACAAAAGTGAGAACCTGTCTCAAACAAAACAAAGCAAAACAAAAAATCATAGACAACCAAAGGAAAAAACAGAGCTATGGTATAGCTTAGAAAAAAAAAGAAAAAATAAAGTTGATTTATTTTTAATAATTTGTGCATCAGAGGGCTGAGGATTTAGCTCAGTGGTTAGAGTACTTTCCTGGCAAGCACAAGACCCTGAGTTCGATCCCCGGCACCAAAAAAAAGTCCTAAAAATGTGTGCATATAAAGACAATTTTAAGTGACTGAAAAGACAATTCACAGAATAAGAAAATTATAAATCACATCTTTGATAAGGGATAAATATCTAGACGTATAAAAACTAAGACTCAACATCAAAATAAACTGATTCAAAAATAGGCAAAGGACTTTAATAAACATTTCTCCAAGGAAGATATAAAAATGGCCAATAAGCCCATGAGAAGATGCTCAACATCACTAATCATTAGAGAAATGCAAATCAAAACCACAGCGAAACTCTGGGAGGCTGAGGTGGGAAGATCTTAAACTCAAGAGCGGTCTGGGTAACTTAACAACTTAGTGAGACCTTGTCTCAAAATAACTACTGTAGGATCCAGCAGTGCCCTTCCTGTGTACACACTCTAGAGAAAGAAAGCAGATTCTAGAGAAGATATTTGTAGACCCACACTTAGAGCAACATCATTCACAACAGGCAAAATGCCGGAGCAACCAAGTGTCTACTGACGAACAAATGGGGAAAGAAAGCATGTTGCACATAACAAGGGAATTTCACTCAACCTTAAAAAGGAAGGAAATGCTGGCAGAGGCCACAGTGTGGGTGAATTTTGAGCGCCTTATACTACGTGAAATAAGCAAGTCACAAGATAATCCTGTGTGATTTCACCTATGTGAGCTACACAGAGCGATCAAAACCATAGTAACAGGCTGGGGATTTGGCTCAGTGGTTAAAGTGCTTGCCTTGCAAGGCACAAGGACCCGAGTTCAATCCCCAGCACCGAAAAAAAAAAAAAACCATAGTAACAGCAGCTGGAAGGTCGGTCACCAGGGACGGGGAGGGGAGAGTGGGTAGTGACCTAACGGGTACAGAGTCTCAGTTCCATAAGGTGAGGAAGTTATCCACATAGGTGGCACATTATGAATGGATTTGGTACCACCAAAATGTATACTTTAAAATGGCTAAAATGGTAAATGTTATGTGTTTTACCACAATAAAAAATTTAGAAAATAATTTGTGGAATTACGATTTGTGTGGCATTTTGGACAAGGGCCAGAAAACCTGCATTTTTTCAAAAATGTCCCAAGTTACTCTCACAAGCAAGCAGGGTGGAAATGCTGTATTGCAGGACAGAGGTGGAAACCATCGCCACCACTCCGGAGCCCGGTTATAAATGACACAACCTCCCTTACATTCCAGGCAAGGTGGTGACAATGATGAATGGGCCGGGCATGCTGGTGGATGCCTGTAATCCCAGCACACACCAGGCTGAGGCAGGAGGATCGCCACAAGTTCAAGGCCGGCGTGCGCTACACAGTGAGTTCAAGACCAGCCTGAACTACACAGCGAGACTCTGCTTCCAAAAACAAAAACAAACAAGCTCATAAAATCGAAGCCCTTCCTATTGGAGTCCCAGGCCACAGATGTGGCCACGAGTTCACTTTAAAACATGTTGAAGCTAGGCTTGGTGACACCCTCCTGTGGGCCCAGCATTCTGGGAGATGGAGGCAGAGGATCCCAAGTTTGAGCCCAGCCTGGACAATTTAGCAAGATTTGGTGTTAGATAAGGGGAAGGAGCTGGGGATGAAGCCCAGCGTGAGGGCTGAGGGTTCAATCCCTGCTGCGTTGAGGTTGGTATCTGTGAGGCCATCCAGGCGGAGGTGGGAGGTGACCGGAAGGGGCCAGGGCTGCTGATCCCTCGGCTGAGATGGACTGTCAAGTGAGCCCCCAGGTAGATGAGACACCAGGGGAGCGGACAGAATACAGAGACCCGAGGACAAAATCACGTGCGTGTGGCTGTGGCCGCTGCGCCTGATCTTCCTTCTGCCTTTCGGTGAAAACTCACCTCCATCTTCTGCCCTGACTTTGCTCAGTAACCACCTTCTCTCTGTCCGCTCTGGTCCCCCAGCTCTGCAGGCCCAGTTCCCTCAGCCATCAGGTGCCTTCCAGATGCTTCCCGCCCGAGTCGATGCTACCTGGAAACTTTGTCGAGGGATTATGGTTTGCTTCTGAAATGTCCCCAGAGGCGCGCGTGCTGGAGGCTGAGCCGCAGTGTGGCAGCGTTCACAGGCGGGACTCTGGGAGGGGCTGGATTGGGAGGGCTCCGACCTCATCGGTGCGTTAGTCCAGTAAAGGTGCAGAATTTAAGGGCGTTACTGGGAGGTGGTGGGCATTCGAGGACGCAGGTCCTCCTGAGTGAAGTCAATCGCTGGGACTGTGCCCTGGAAGAGTACATTTGTCCCTAGCCTCTTCCTCGCCTTCTCTGCTCCCTGCCTGCTGTGGGGTGAACAGCTCTCACTTCCACCACAATGTCGCTGCCTCTCCGCAGACCTAAAAGCGATGATGCCAACTGACCATGGACTCGAACCATGGACCCAAACCAGTCTTTCCTCCTTTATGTTGTTTTTCTCTGCTATTTTTGTCACAGCAATGAGAAGCTAACACAGGGATCCTTCTCAAGACATAGCACCCAGAATAAAGTGTGACCCTCCAGAGTAAGCGGGGAGACTGTACAGGGAGACTGTTCACTGCTGGTGCTTAAACTCTGTGCTCAGTCCCTGGCACAGGTAGGTGACCAGCACGTGAACTAGGGTGGCTTCCTTGTCCCTCCTGTGGCCCTAAATATGTTCAACACCACACGTGCATCTTGTATCAGGACATGTTTGCGGTACATAGTGATCACATTCCTCGTGGGGCAGCAGTACATGTACGTAACGCACCCTAATTGTTTTTTTCATCTTCTTGTCCCTCCCCTCCCTCTCTCGGTCTCCTTCCCTTTTACAAAAGCTCCATCTCCCTTTTTCCTATTACTGTGTGTTTTATCTTGCTCTTTATTTATATTTTGGGTTTCTCATAGAAAAGAAACCGTGTGATATTTAAGCTGTGTGTCTGACTTATTCTACTTAGCATTGCAGCTTCGCGGTTCATCCATCTTCCTACAAATGTCTCGGGTTTGTCCTCCTTTACGGCGGAGCAGCGAGTCTCCTGTCCTTGACTCACAGTTTACACGTGTACCTGAGTATGTGGGCGGAAGAGCAACACATCAAAATATTTATGCCGTTTCTATTTATTCATATACGTGTATATATGAGACTCGGCAGCTCTGCAGCAATACATGCACACACACTTCTCATGAGGACTTATTACCTATCAGAAGTATTGGCCGAGCCCAGTGGAAATGCAGGTGTCATCTATGTTGCTGTGCGGCTGGGCGGCCCTGCTGCCCAGGCCCTGGGGGCAGCCCCTCGGGGAGGATGATGCCTAGTCGGGGCTCAGCAATGTCTCTCACCTCTGACACCACCTCAGAGCAGCCCCACTTTTTATTTTTTTATTTTTTTAGACCGGCTGGCCTTGAACTCACTATGTAGCCTATGCTGTTCTTGAACTCAGCGATCTTCCTGCCTCAGCCTCCCAAATGCTGGAATTATTGGTGTGCAACATCAGGTGCAGCCTCTCTTTGCACTTTGACTCCTGAGGCCGCCCGGCAGCCCGGGAGGGGAGTTAATGGGGTGCGTCGAGTCTTCACACTGGGCTGGAGGAAGCAGTGAGATGACTCGGAGCGGAGTGGGGAAGGCAGCTGGACGAAGTGAAGGCTGGAGATCAACTCCGCGTTCCGGTTATCCAGGAACCGGCGGCGGTTCCCTGCTGACCTGGGCGGGGGCGGGCTGCCTGGCAAGGCCGGCGGGGGAGCAGGGCGGGTCCGGGAGTCCCGACCCTCCGGCCGCCCAGCTCCCCCGCCGGCGCGTCCTCACCGGGAGCCGAGGCTCGCTCGCTCGCTCCCTTCCGCGCCGGGGCTGGCCGGCCGAGGCGGGGCCGGATGCGGGCCGCGGCCCTCGGTGTGCGCCTGAGCCCCGTCGGTGGCCTGCGAGTGCGTGACACGGACGCATCTTTCCTAGCTGCCAGCTCCGGTGCACTGCAGTGGCGGTTAGATTAAGCTGCTAAATCGTGTTCTTCAAATCTTCTGCCTTATTATTTTTTTATCCACTCAACCTCTCAATTACTGGGAGAAGCATTAAAATCTCCTACTTCACCTCTGAATTTGCCAAATTCTCCTTGGAGCTTCGTCAAGGTTTGCAGTATACATTGTGGAGCTGTCTTACAGGAGCATACAAGCATTTCTTTTTTTTTTCCAGGGCTGGAGATCGAACCCGGGGCCTCCTGTGTGCTAGGCAAGTGCTCCAGCACGGATTTGGGGATTTAACTGAGCAGAGGAGCACTTACCTAGCAAGTGCAAGGCCCTGAGTTTGATCTCCAGCAACCCCCCCCACATATATGTGTGTGTGTGTGTGTGTGTGTGTGTGTGTGTGTATATCCCCCCCCAGCTCAAAATTATATGACCATTCTTTGTTTTCTGTGTTTGAAACAAGGTCATCTATGTTGCCTAGGCTGGCCTCAAACTCCTGTGCACAAGTGATCCTCCTGCCTCAGCCTCCTGAATAGATAGTCCATACTACCGTGACTGGCTTGGTGCATATAGCTCTTAGTTTTTAATATTTATTTAATTGTACCTTTTATCGTGTATCCTCTATTTCTTTTTTGCTTTTTTCCTTTTGGTTTTTTGAGACAGGGTCTTGCTACGTAGTTCAGGCTGACCTTGAGCTCACTATGTAGCCCAGGCTGGCCTCTAACTCGTGGCAATCCTCCTGCCTCTGCCTCTCAAATGCTGGGATTACAAGCATGAGCCACCAAGCCTGGCACGTGTCCTCTATTTCTAATAATGTGTCCTCTATTTCTAATAATAGTCTGATTACTGCCAGCACCCCCCAATTTACATGCATTTTCTTTTGAAAAAAAAATTTAAGGACTGCATGGATAAATCACAATTTAATATATCCTCTATTATTAGCCACTTATTATTTCTAATTTTTTTATTTTGTAAATCACACTGTACTGAGCATATCTTAGTTTTCTTGTCGCTGAGACAAAATACCCAACACCCAAAGTTAAAGGAGGAAAGTTTTATTTCAGCTCACAGTTTGTAGAGGTTTCAGTCCACAGTCAGCTGGTTCCAAGGCAGAGTGGCATGCCAGAGGTGCGCAGCAGAGGAGAAACAGTCCATGGCAGGGCACCTAGGCAGGGAGTAAGCAGCCAGCAGCAGCAGCAGCCTGCCTTCCCTCCCTCCCCTGATAGTCCACCCAGGCTCTAAGCCTCTCGATTGGCACCATACCCAGTGCAGGGCTTCCATTATCCACGCCAGAATTATGCTTATTCCAATCAGGGCATGAGTTTTGTTCCACACACCTTGAGTCCCCAGTATCACACGCCCTAGATCCAGCCAGCTCCGGAAAGCCCCACCCATGACACAAGCGGCTTTGGAGGACGTCTACACACAGCCACAACAGAGCAGAGCAGTTATTTCCAGTGGTTTCCTCTGAGCGATTACAAGGTTGGGTGAACGAACATTTTTAGATTTTTTACGTGTCTTGTCCCTTCAAAGATTCGATCAAATTAGACTTCTCATTGGCCACACCACCAACCCGGCTTGTGTTGAGCTGTCCGTTCCTAAAATGCTTGGCGCTGTTGACTCAGTCTGTCAGCCAGGCAGCCTTCGCCCAGCGTCTGTGCGCCTGCCCAACTTCATATGTCGTTTCAGGCTTGCATTATTCCTGCTGTTGGCCCCGCCCGTCATGTGCCAGCTCCCCGACCTCCCATCCGGCACAGTGTCCGCCTCGATGCGAGGTCCTGGCTTCTGCGGCCTCCTGAGCCAGCAGCAGAAGGAGCCACGTTCTAAGACAAACCACTGGCTACCAAGTTCTTCTCCAGTAAGACTGAGAGTTACGATGCCCTAGGCATTTACTATGCACCAGGCACTGCACCGTCACAGCCACCCCCAGAAGTCGGCAATACAGTGTCCACTTTAAGGTCTAGGCCTTGCAGTTCGGAGAGAGGACGTCTAAAGGCACCTTGTCCCCAGTGAGCCGACCCAGGAGTCCCGCCCCTGGTTGGAGCCGGCCAGCCCGGCTCTACAGGGACCTGCCACCAGGTGGCGCCAGAGCCAGCGGGCCCAGGAAGAGCCGCTGGTTTGAGCTCTGAAATTAAGCTGCCCCAAAGGCCTTTTTTTCCTTATAAAAGTTGCACTGACACGCTACTTTTATTGACACGACCAAAACTAGATTTTTAATAAAATAAACATTAACCAAACAGGCACATTCCTCGGGGTAAACAGACAATAAAGTAAACAGACCTTTGAGCTGGGACCTTCCTCCTGGGCGCCCTTGGTGCTCACTCGCGGGCCGGCCGGCCGGCCAGCTTCTCTCCCGGGTAGGAGAGCGTGCAGTGCTGGGCAGGGTGCAGGCGCGGGACCAGGCCTGCCTTCCTCCTTCTGACCCAGGAGACTGCAGAGCCTCTCACATTTCCGCAGTCTCCCAGGCACAATTTCACACTTTTTTGCCTTTTCAGTATATGTGGTGGGAAAAAAAAAGCCTGGCATAGCAGTGGGCACCTGTGCCTGAGGCAGGAGGGTCTGAGGCAGGAGGCTGAGGCAGGAGGGTCACTGGAGCCCAGCAGTTCAAGGCCAGCCTGGGCAATATAGTGAGACCCTGTCTCAAAAATAAAGGAGGCCTGGGATGTGGCTCAGTGGTACAGCGCTTGCCTGGCATGAGTGAGGCCTTGGGTTTAATTCCCCGCCCTGCAAAAACATAAAAAAATAAATTTCCTTTCTTTTCAGTAGGAGGCATTGTTCACTGACTTTCTCCTCTGGGTTGGCAGCATCTTTTACAAACCATTGGCACATAATTTAAATGACTAAACTGCGTGTATTATATTTCAACGGAGATAGAACATTTAAAGGCCCCTTTTATGTTTCTAGTACTGGGGATTGAACCGAGGGCCTTGCCCTGAGCTGCTTCCTTGGCCCTTTTTTATTTTTTATTTTGAGACAAGTTCTCGATAAGTTGCTGTTGCCCGGGCTGGTTTCAAACTTGTGATCCTCCTGCCTCAGCCTCCCAGAGTGCTGGTATTTTGAACATGTTCTACCTTCAAAAGCACTTTCTTAACGTTCAGCCGCACATTGGTCCTGCCAGGCTGGTGCAGTGTGTAACTCCAGCCCTCTTCCAGCAGTGTCCTGGGCTGGGAGCTGACCGCTGGCTGGTGCCTAGTCCTCAGGCAGAGGGAGCCGCCTCTTGTTCTGAAGAACAAGGTGGGTCCCGCACTGGCATTGAATTTAGGGGCCTGCAGGTAAGGCTGGCCCAGTAGGGGCAGCTGAGATTGGGCTTGTTGTCTCAGGTCGGGAGGGTATGAAGCCCTCAAGTGCAGCCTCCGTCAGACTCCTGGCTCTGCCTTTGACAAGTCGTGTGATTTCTAAGTTGCGCTTGCTGAGCCCCTGATTCCCTGGGGCGAGTGGGGATAAATACAGCACTTCAGGTACAGTCTGTGAGCACCTCCGGGGTGCCTGGTACTGCTAGGTCACATGTGCCTTTGTTCGGTCCAGCGAGGGGCCAGGGATTGTGGAATGTCACAGCACAGGTCTGCGGGTCATAGTCTGGTTCTCTCACATAACCAGATGTTTCACTTTACCGGCTTGAATGAAAATAACAACTTTTTTCTGTACTGAGGATTGAACCCATGGCCTTCACTCCGAGCTACATCCCTAGCTCTTTTTTATTATTTACTAAGTTTCACTAAGTCGTCCAGGCTGGCTCCAATTCACCATTCTTCTGCCTCAGCCTCCCAGAGTTCTGGGATTACAGGCATGCACCACCATGCCCCATTTAAACTATTTTTTAAGGTCCAAATCAGTAACTCCAAGCTCCCCACATGCTATTAAGAATGTCATTCCCGGGACTCTTCTCATAGCCAAGCTACAGACTTCCAGTCCTTTCTGGTCCTGGTTACTTTACCTTCCTAAGAAACGAAGGGGTTGGCTTCAGGGTTAGGGTGCTGCCCCTGACAAGGTGGAGGGCCTAGCAATGTGAGGCTGCATCCATTCAGGAGCTGCCCGAGGGAAGAGCCCAGCCCCTCGGGAAGCTCCCTGGCCCCGGAGCCTGCCTCCCAGGCCACAGTTGTTTCTTAGGGCTCAGGACTGGGACACAAGGCCTCTCTCCACAGGCCTGGGGCCAGTGGCAACGGTGTCCTGGGGACAGAGCTCTTTGCATTTATGCCCACACGGTGGTCACAAGCCAGGCTCCCATCAACCTGGGCTGCTCCTTCCTGCAGCCCTGAGGAGAAGCGCCAAGGCTCCTCACGCTGCTCTGAAGCTGGAGTCTGCCCCCAACGGCAGCTGCCACAGAAGTAAAATGGCGGCCAGTGAGACAGTGAACCTTCCTGCCCACTAGTCAGGATCAGCTCTGCCCTCCCAGCACCTCCAAGTTCAGTTCCCGAAACTCTAGAACAGTCCCTCCAGCCCCAATGGTTCCTCATTTCCAGCCCTCACCAGCCTTTTTCCAACGGGACTTCCTATATCCTTCGGGAGAAATCAGCCCTTGTTGTCCTTGTATTCAGATGAGAAAACCGAGTGAGGTCTATGAGAGGAAAAGTGATTTGGCTGAGTGGACACAGCCTGTCAATGGCTGAGATCACATTTAGGGCTCTTCATCCAATTTAGAGCTTTTCCCCCAACCATAATGGGCCCGGGATAGCATGGTGAGACTGGAGAGAGCAGGAGTCAAAGGTCAAGGGTCAAAGGTCGGGGTCAGGACAGGCTGCTGAGAGGATGCCAGGAGGCTGTGCCGGCAGCTGTGTCTGCAGTTGGCGGTGGTAGGAGAGGGAGGGGCCGTGGCTCACCGGGTGCTGTGTTCTTGTTTTTAATAGGAGCTTCCTTCACGAGCTGTGCAATTAGATACTTAATGAATCAGAAACACTTTTTTGAGGATTGGAAGGAAACACCCATGCTGGCCAATGGGCCGCAGGGCTGTTTAAAAAGTAAAACCAAAACCATAAAATCTGGGGACTGTGAGTTCCCTTCATTTGCGTGTGCACAGCCATTAATCTGCAGAGTCCCGTGTGGGGGCCTAACTAGGCATACATGAAATTAAATTAACTAATTAGCGCAAATGTCTACAACGAGTCCCAGGACAACTCCTTAAGGAGGGGGCAGGGAGAACTGGAAGATCACCTTCTTCTTTCCCCCGTCAGCTGCACAAATGCCGGACTGCAGAAAGCATACCGATTGCAGGTGGGCAGCCAGGGCTGGGAGGCTGCTTCCCCACACGCCTGAAAAGAAGAATGCTGGGAAGGGAGCTGGTTGCTTCACCAGGGATGGCTCCTCCTTCTGCCTCGCCAGGGCTCGGATCCGGAATGAACTGCACAGCCCACGTATGACTGGTTGTCAGCCTGTGGCGTCATTGGGAGATGATGAAACCTTGAAGGGTGAGGCCAAGGTGGTGGGTGTAGTGCCCACCTGTAATCTCAGTGCTCTGGGAGACTGAGGCAAGGCCATCACGAGTTTGAGCCCAACCCAGGCAACTTAGCGATTTAGGAAGATACTGTTTCAAAATAAAATATAAAAAAGAGTTGGAAGCCAGGCCTGGTGGCACCTGTAATCCCAGCACTCAGGAGGCTGAGGCAGGAGGATTGCTGTGAGTTCTAGGCCAGGCTGGGCTACATAGCAAGACCCTATCTCAAAAAAACAAAAAGCGGGGGAGGGGGGATGTAGCTCAATGTGAAGGCCCCGGTTTCACGCCCTAACACTGCAATTAAAAAGGTGGGGACACTGGGACCCCAGCCCCTTCTGGTCTCTCTGCTTCCTGGTGGCCACCATGCTGTGAGCAGCCTCTTCCACTGCACACTCCTCTTTGACTCATGGCACCCACACAGGCACAAAGCAACGGGGCGAGCAACCAGGCATTGAAGCCATGAACCAATATAAGCCCTGCTCCTTACAAGTTGCTTTTCTCAGGGATTTTGTCACAGCAATGGACAGCTGACTGATATCTTGAGATGGTGCCCAGAGCGCAGAGTGGGCTTGCCTGGGGTCTTGTTAGACAGGCAGGGCCTCAGGGGTCTGTGGCGGGGCCCAGCACAGCGGTACCAAGCGCCCCGAAGTGCTGCTGAGGCTGCAGGTGGGAGCTCTCTACTGTCCTCCTGGGGTGGCGCCAGTCTGTGCCTGGGACTGCAGACTTTCCACAGACCGACCTGAGTCCCACTTTGGCTGCTCTGCGGGTCTCAGGTGAGGCCAGGGCGCGCTCAGCACACAGATGGGATGGAGGCCTTGGGCTCAGCCAGGCCTCCTTATGCTCCGCTTGCTCCCTTGCCCCCTGGCCCGCCTCCCCGCTCTCAGCCATCTTCCAGTGGGCAGGACGTGACCTCGGCATGGGGCTTAGCAATGTGCATTTTCGGAGCTTCCCGATTGCTTTGATGGTCAGCCAAGCTTGGGGATTTCTGTTTGAACGTCTCTAAACTGAAGTATTCTAACCTGTATTAGCGGGTAGCAGCATCTACCCTGTGGGGTTGTTGGGGGATGTATCAGTCAGCATTTACTAGAGAAACAGACATAATACAAGATACACAAATATGTAAGAATTTGCAGATTGGCCCAGAGTCAGACGTGGAATAGTGCTGAGGGTGCGTCTGTGCACAGAGAACTGGAGGATCCAGTTCAAGGTCCGGAGCTCTCTGCAGTGTCCCGTGAGAGTCCATATGCAGAGGCTGCCCCGTCTGCGCTGGAAGCCGATGACGTCCAAAGCGAAGCCTGAAGCACCTGTTAGGAGACAAGTAGACTGTCCTTCTTCATTTCCCCTTTATGCCATCCGGGCGATGAGTCGCCCAGCGCGGGTCTTCCACACTCGGGGTGCGGAACTGCTGAGGCAACTTAGTTGAGCTTCTACCCAAACCACACAGTCAATCAACCATCACAGGGGATTAAGTCAAGGAAGGAGGGCGCGGCACTTGGTAGCACCCCAGCGATGGAGGAGGGGCTCCCAGGCCTGGGTGCTCTTGGTGGTTGGGGTTGGTTTTTTTGTTTTCTGAGACAAGTTCTCTCTATGTAGTTCCATCTGGCCTTGAACTCACTGTGTAGCCCAGGCTGGCCTCAGAGTCACCTCAGTCCTCCTGCCTCAGAGTGCATGGGTCACCCTGCCTGGCTCTCAACCCAGCAGTTTTGTGACCCACTTTCTAGGCTCACCCTATGGCCGGGCATGGGGGTTCCTTGCTGGGCCTTCCCTCCAGGGAGCCTGGCTTCCGGTTCCGGGCAGGGTAGTTGGAGCTGCTGCTCACTGGAACATGCATCAGAAGAAAAGCAGAGAGAACACACGAGTGTGGAGCACCAATGGGGACAGACATGCTCTGCTCGTTGCGAGGCATGGAGGAGACTATCACCTTCCACACCTGAGAGATGAAAACCTAGCTTCAGAGATGGCCTGCTCTGACGCCCAGGTTCTCAGCCATCAGCTGGCAGTGTCCACGCTGTGCTCGGTGGAACCCGGGCGGGGCCCCTGTGCCACTCCGGGGGCATCATGGGAAGCAGGACAGCGAAGTCCTGGGGGCCAGCTTGCACCTCCCATCCCCCCTTCAACTCCAGGAGAGCCTGTAACTAGTTAGGGCCTTCAAATAAAATTCTGCTTGGAATTTCTGTATTAAAAAAAAAAGTGAAAAATCACTGCTCTGTATAATAATACCTCTGCCTGAAGTCTAATCTATCCCAGACTCGATGTCAGAGATCCGAACATAAAGTTCTTTGGACTTCAGCTTTAACTGAGGAATTAATATAAAAGATATTTGACAACTAAGACAGAATTCTCCCACACCTTGAATTTTTAAAACTATTTATCTATTTATGTGATACTGAGGATGGAACCCAGGCCTTGCACATGCCAGGCAAGTGCTCTGTCACTGAGCCACAACCCCAGCCCTCAAAAATAACTTTTTTCTTTTTGAGGTATGGTTTCACTAAGTTGTCCAGGCTGGCCTGAACCTCACAGTTCTCTGCCCCAGCTCCCAAGTGCTGGGATCACGTGCAGTCACCATGACACCCAAGCCCTAAAAAAAGAGTTTTTAAAGAACCAGTTCTATATCTGTTGGACTCCCCAGCCCTAAAAAAAAAGTTTTTAAAGAACCAGTTCTATATCTGTTGGACTCCCCCAAGCAGATCAGAGATAGAGAAAGGGGTCCATGCAGGGGCAGAGAGGATGATTTGCAGAACATCTTCCTTGGTGGGTGGGGTCTCTTGGCACACTGTTCCCTCCACCCCAGGTGGAAGAGAAGGAGGTACTTTTGACGGCACTTCAGGGGTCACGGGAAGGGCTTCCATGGGCCGATTTGGGGGGGCTCAAAAAGCGTTTCATTTACCTTTTGTGGCAAAACAAACCACTACAACGTCAGTGCCTTAAAACAATGCTAATCGCTTGCAGCTCTGCTGTTAGGTCGGGCTCCCTGGGACACTTTGTCTCTGTCCCACGCAGTGTCAGCTTGGGAACAGCTCAGCCCACTTTGGCTGGACAGGAGGGTTGGTGAAGGGCTGAGCTCTCCCCCAGGGGCAGCTGGAGCTTCCTTCCAGCAAGAAGCTGGGGTTCCGGCAGCACAGAAGGCCAGCCCTGAGCATCCACAACTTCCAGGGACATGTCCACCACGTGCCGCTGGCTGGGCAGCCAGGGGCCAGCTCAGATTCCAGGCGGTGGATGCCATTGAGCGCGGACGCCACTTCTCAGTGGATGATCGGCCTATCAGGGCTCTGGTGGTGACTGTCTTTAGAGACAGGAGCCACCCCAAAAGATCTCTGAGTTGAGGGGTTGGGGTCTGTCCCTTCTCCAGTGTATAGCAGACCTGGGCTACCGCAGGACTTTGGAGGACAGCCTGGAGCTCACCAGTGGCCAAGCCTCACACAGACTTGATTGCAACAGATTTAGGTGGCCATTTCTCACGGATTGAAAAGCGGGCCAAGCAGAAGAATGAGCCCGTGGGACACCATCAGCAAGAAGTTGGAAGGAAATGGTCACAGCGACCATGTAGAATACAGGGGCCAAGACAGGGGCGTGATGGACCGTTCCTGGGATGGGAATCTCCAAGCAGCCGCAAAACTGAAGGTCAGCTTCAATCTCTGCCAATCGGGGGACAAAGCCATTGGCTGAGCAGCGAGCAACAGCAACAAGCCCAGGCCTCACCTCCTGCCCTTTCCTTCGCTGACTGGAGCGGCCAGGGAGGGGACTGGCTTGGAGGAAGATGCCGGCCCGCCCTTCCCCGGGCCGCAGCAGGAGGAGAAAGCATCCCTTCAGTACAGGCCCCAGAGGAACCCGGAGCCAATGCCGAACGGGGGTTGTCTCCTAGGGCAACTGGGCGGCTCTCCAGGACCTAAAACCAAGTGGGAAAAATACCAAGCTGCTGAGTTTTTATCCTGTGGCAGCAGCAGAAAGGTTTCCCCGCCATGAAAGTAGTTTTTGGTTTAGGCATAAACCATGCTAGTGTACTGTACGGGTCCAGCCGATAGACACAGCACCAGCAAATCACCGGTCTAGCCCTGTGCACAGCTGCCCACAGCTGGAGGGCTGCCCCGGCCCTGCAGCCCAAAGGCCACTTGTTCCTAGGACCTTTCCCGCCTGGGGCTGAGAGGCTCAGAGAACATTCAGGCAAGCAGGACATGGTGTAATCCCGGCTACCTGGGAGGCTGAACCAGGAAGATCAGAAGTTTGAGGCCAGCCTGGTGACCTAGCAAGACCCTTTGTCAAAATAAAAAATAAGAAGGGGCTGAGGATGTAGTTCAGTGGTAGACAGCCCCTGGGTTCAATCCTCAGGACTGAAAAAAAAAAAAGAAGGACAAGGAGAGAGAGAAAGAGGGAGAGGGAGAGAAGGAAGGAGAAGGAGAAGGAAGGAAAGAAGCAAGTACCAAGCATGGCGGTGTGCACACCTCAATGCCAGCACTCAGGAGCCTGAGGCAGGACGGTTGAAAGTTTGAGGACAGCCTGGCTACATAGTGAGTTCAAGGTTAGTCTGAACTACATAGTGAGACCCTATCAAAAAAAAAAAAAAAGACAAAAAAGAGGGAAAAGAGAGGGAGAGGAAGAAAAGAAGGGGTGAAAGAAAGAAAGGAAGAGAGGGAGAAAAGTCGTTAAGCCAGACCCCGGGAAACTTTCGGAGGTGCGGAAGACAGGAAGACCGGCAAGTCTCCCAGCAGGGCCTCGGGGCGGTCAGACAGAGCTGGTCCTCCGCCCCGGAGCTCTCGCCCTGGCCACGGTCTCCTCCTCCCCTGTGGGCCGTGGGCCCCGGACCTGGAAACGACTGCACAGCCGCATCACAGACATCCGAACCCGCAGCCCAAGCTATCGCCGGGTTCCTATGCTGCTGTGGGACAGCCGACTGGTGCAGCTGGTGGTGCAGAAAGGCCAGATACCTCCCAAAATATAGCCGGCCATCTATGAAGGTGTCCCCTGGGGAGGAGAGGCAGCTGGGACCTGGCCCTCTCCCTGGGAGCCTCGCCAGCCGCCCGCCCCAGCTCGCCCTCCTGGTGCTGGGGTCCGAGGGTCTGCATACAGCTGTGTTCTAGGATCTGGCTGCTGAGCCAGGGCGCCGGCTTAGGCAGGGTCCACGGAAATCTCGGCACTGCACGAGAGGGGAGCGGGAGGGACGACAGCGGGGACCTGGCTCTCGGGGCAGGCGTGACCCTCTCCGTGCTCCTTCTCCCTCTGGGCCTCCAGCTCCGCAAGTGAACACCACCTACCACCGCGGAGGAGGCCAGGTCAGGACAATGGGCCTGCCAGAGAGAAGCAGGTCCCCAGGGCCACCCGCTGGGCCTCAGTCACAGGCCTGTTTTCCTAGATAGAGGGCCTCCTCCTCCCAGGGGATGAGTCCTGGGATCAAGGACATCTCAGGAGAGGCCCGGGTGCTGGGCTGTGCCCAGTCACACCCTGGGGACCTCAGGCTGAGACGCATTTGGTCTTTGCCTGCTTTGTCCCAGAGCGCCTAACGCCCTTGGAATTTGCTGAGTGATTAGAGGAGCAGCTTTTGCTGTTTGTGATGAGCCCCTTTTGATCACACCTGAGTCTGTATCAGTCGGTGGCTGAAGGAGAGACCCGTAGGAAGCCTCGGAATGGGGCTGGCGCTGGAGGGAGCCAGGGTTAGAGGGCACAGACTTTCGTCCACACCGCAGACCTCCAGAAACAGGGAAGGGAGAGCAAGTGGAGATGCAGCTCTGTAGACCTCCCGAAGGGCAAGACTGCAGGAGGCGCTGGGAGCGCGGTGTGCAGGGAGACGGTGTGCGACCGGCCACGACACTTTCGCTGTGTGGCTCCTCATCTGTAACCCTCAAATATCCCTTCTACCAAACCAGGACCATAACTGTTCCCCCGAGTTCGGCGAGCCACCACAGCCAGTTAGTCAGGACCGAGGCGAGTCCTGCTTCTGTGGCTGCTCAGTCGGAAGTGCATGTGACAGTGTGCTGCTCGTGTCTAGGGGCTGAAGTGGGGACAGCGTCATGAGGCCCCTACCCCTGATAGCTCTGACTCTAGCTCCAAGTAGATAGAGAACAGAATTAAATGTAGGACCTCCAGATGGTTAACTCTCCACCAGAAAATTGCTTGGGGATGGGGGTTCAAATCCTCTGTTTCTCTCTCTCTTTCCCTCTCTCTCTCTCTCTCTCCTTCTCTCTCTGTCCCTCTGCTGGGGATTGAACCCAGGACTCCACACACGCTAGGCAAGTGCTTTATTACCACGCTCCTACCCCAGCCCTGTTCAAATTGCATTTTAACACCGTAGCCCCAAGATCGATACATCAGATTCGTGGGTCAAGCCCGACAATAAATCTTGGACCCGGATTTGCTTAACTTTTAAGTGGTTAATAAGCTCTCCCAGGACACTCGCAGTCACTGGCACGACTCACTGGCACTTGCACTTCCCCTCCTAGCTGCGGTCTGCTCCGAGGGCAGGCGTGGCCTTGTGTGGTTCTAGGACGCTCTGCCCACGTCCTCGCTGATACTCCTCCTCCCAGTGGATGGCACTGACGTTTCCAGCTATGGTTTGGACTGGAGTTAATGGTTCACTTAGAAGTAGAACATGATAAAGTAAGTAATAGCGTCTGAGTTCTCAGATGAGGTTTTGTGGCTTCTTTCTTGGGCTCTTTTGGCTTCCTCATTCTAGAGGAAGTCAGCTGCCATGTCACAGGGACACTCAAGCCGCACTGCAGAAGGGTTTGTGTGGCAAGAAACCAAGGCCTGTCTCTCGACAGCCAGTCCTGACCTCCCCGGTGTGTTAATGACCCATCCTGGAAGGATCCCCCAGCCCTGTCCAGCCTCCAAATGCCCGCAGCCCTGACCTTGATCTCACGAGGGACCTGGAGCCCAAGCCACAGGGGAAGGCATGTCTAGTTCCCGATCTTCAGAAACTGCATGAGGTCTCACATGTTTATTGTTTTAAATCACTATGATTTGCAGTTGTTATACAGCAAGTATATGCCTTATGGGCAAGCTTTGGCCCAGGAAGACAAGACAGAAGTGTCAGGTGGTGGCACAAACCTGTAATCCCAGCACTCTGGGAGGCTGAGGCAGGAGGATTCCGAGTTTGAGCCCAGTCTGGGCAACCTAGCAACTTAATAAGACTTTATCTCAAAACGAAATATAAAAACGTCTGAGGATGTGTAGCTCTGTGCGAAAGCCCTACGTTCAATCTCCAGTACCACCACCACCAAAAAAAAAAAATCATGGATGTGGTACAATCCATTGCACTCCTTGCCCAGCCATGTCACTTCATCACCTGGGCCCATGAGTGAGCTGGTCCCATTGGGGTCCCAGCAGGGGAACACAGAAGAGAGCTTAAGGAAGAGGCTGTGCACAAAGGTGCAATCCTTTGGCAGGACTCAGGGAGTTGGTGAAAACCGCCCCCCAAGGTCTGTGTTAGCACCAACCTTGCTGTGACGCGCGGCTGGGGCGGGGAGACTTCCCAGCAGGACCCAGGCTGCAGGTAGAGAGGCGGGGAGCCCTGGAGGGTAAGCACCCACCTGCGCCCCTCTGTCTTCTCCTCTCTTGCTGGTGCTTCCCCCTGGACACACTGTACTGTTGTAAGTGTTGGTTAGGCAGGATTTCTGTGGCTTTTAAAAAATGGTACCAAAAGGTCCCACCTAAATCTTTTAGCTCTTTACAGACACAGTTTGCAGTTTACTCATCTGACCACTCACTGAGAGGAAGTTTTTCCCTCTGAGGGCTATCTTGGAGCATCTGCCGTAGATGCCTTGCATAGCGCAGTGTAGACAGACCACCCCAGAGGTCTGTGGCCCACCACGGCCTGGCTCCAGGAGCCCGGTCAGAAGGCAGGAAAGGACCCAGGGCCTTGTGCGTGCTAGGCAGTGTCCTACCCTGGAGCTACATCCCTAGACCTTCTTCTAAATTTTATTTCGAGACAGGATCTTACTAAGGTGCCCAGGTTGGCCTCAAGCTTGTGATCCTCTTGCCTCAGCCTCCTGGGTAGCTGGGACTACAGTTATGCACCACCTTGCCTAGCCAATCCTAGGCTTTTAAAGCCCAAAAATTAGAGCCACAGGAAATAGGAACAGAACATGCAGGATAAATGAGTAAACCATGCAGAAGTTCCCAGATGGTGCATGTGTGTGTGGTGGGGGTCAAAGCTTCTCATTTAGAGCCTTGTTATCAAGTGAGCCCAGCCCTGCCTAATGCCACCCCCGCATGCCCACCCACACGGGACATCAGGTGGTCACTGCCAGTCTAGAATGCCAGAATTTAACAGATCCTTTTTCATTTTGTTTTGTTTTGTTTTGTTTTTTTGAGAAAAGGTCTCACTGTATAATTGAGGCTGGTCTTGAACTCACTGTGTAGCCCAGGCTGGCCTCAAACTCATGGCGATCCTCCTGCCTCAGCCTCCCGAGTGCTGGGATTACAGGCTGTGTGCCACCATGCCTGGCTGGATCTTTCTTGAGTAAAGAGCCTTGGTTCTTGCTCCATGTGGTCGCCCCTGATATCTGTACCTGTATGGAACAGTGTTTTTCTCTTGTGCCTGTAACAGAAGTCCAACCGATATTTACAACATGTTTTCAACTTTTTAAAAAATATACCTGCCAGCCAGGTCCTATGTAGACCTTCTTCTTATATGTTAGAAGACTGTGTGTTGTTCTATGGAAAGAAGCAGTTTATTCATCTAGACTCCCAGAGTCCTGGCCCAGCATCAGATTCAAGTAGTGCTGTACCCGTGGCGATGGGGGCAGGGAGTGAGGGCCAGCAGAGTTTGCCAAAGGATTTTCAAAAAGGATAAATACGGCCCATCCTCCTGGAGCACCAATTTTGTTCGGAGTTTTAAGGAGGAAAACATGTTTTTTTCTAGAAACGCATTATGAAACAGACTGTAAAATTCACAGGGATGAATTTAAATATAAATTGCAAATTTTCGAAGAAATTTTTAGCTTGCAGCTGGCCATCTTGGGCTACAACCTCTTTCCACCCGCCCCCGGCTTGGATTCACGTGAGGGTGCCTTCACAGCAGAGCCCAGAAGCGGGGCTGAAAGGGCCCGAAGTGGGGAGCGTGGCCGAGGAACCGAGGGCCAGAGGACGGTGCGGACCTCGCCTCAGCAGGTCCCGTGACCACCTTCCCCGGCGAAGGAGCTGCGGTCTCGCTTGTGAGTTTTAATGGTGGGTTTGTAGAGAGCCAACCAGGCAAGTGGGCTGAAGGGGTTTCTTTCCCAACTGTCCCTACAGATTCCGTATCTTTTCCACAAGGGTTCACATTAGAAATTCCCAGCTGACTTTAGACCCTGGTTAACGCTGCCTCTGCAAAAGAATTATAATTCTTTGCCTTATTAGACTTAGTAACCTAATATGCTTCTTTCGGTTTCATCTCCAGACATCTGAGAACCCAGCTCCCCAGTCCTGCAGCATGTTAAACTCTGGGACCAGGAGATGCCTTCCCCTCTGCTGCTCTCTGGCCACCCCTCCCGGTGTGTCAGATCCTATTCTGTGATGTGAACAACCAGCCAGCTCAGCCAGCAAGCAGGGCACATACTTTAATGTAAATCATTTTTCCATTAACTTTAAAAAAAAGTGTGATTAGCTGGGCATGGTGACACACACCTGTAATCCCGGCATTTGGGAGGCTCAGGCAAGAGGATCTCTTGAGTTCAAGGCCAGAGTGGACTACATAGTGAGTTTGAGGCCAGCCCAAACTTCACAGCAAGGTCCTGTCTCAAAACAAACAAGACACAAGAGAATGTGATCGATTTACAACGAAATTCAGATACAAACCGGAAACTATTAATATGGATTAAAAGACAAATCAAGCACTAAAGAGGAACACGTAATTAAATTTTTTTTAAAAACCCAGCCATGGTGGGCTGAATCTGTAATCCCAGCACTTGGGTGGCTAAAGCAGGAGGATACCCTCAAGTTTGAGGTCAGCCTGGGCTACACAGTGAGTTTAAGAGCAGCCTGAACTACACAGCAGAGACCCTGTCTCAAAACAAAAAAGTTTTTAAAGGAAAATCTATGCAAATTCACGCGGTTTTACTTTTACAAAAAATGCTACAATGAATACCTACGTGCATAATTTTCTGGTTAGTTCTTTAAGATCTATTTCTAGAGTGAAATTCTCGCCCATCTGGTGTGACTCTTTTCAAGGGCAAATTGGTTTGCTGTGTCTGCCGGGTGCTTTAGCTCACAGGAGAGGTGTTGAGCTTAGTGGCCAAGTGTGTGGACTCTTAGGCTCCAATTCTGGCCCCGCTACTGAGCAGGAGTGAAAGGGAGCTGCCTGTCCCCCAGTTCGCTGCAGGAGGTAAAGGTGACCCCACTGGCAGTCTTCTCAGCAAATACAGAAGAGACCAAGGTAACACAAACACTGACAGCAGAAAACAAAAGGAAAGAGGCAAACCCAAATAAGACCATAAGGAAAATAAATGCAGATTAGTTAAACTTTTTTTTTTTTTTTTTAAGCCCAGGCCAGTCTTAAACGTGCTATGTAGCCCAAGCTGGCCTCAAACTCATGATCTTTCCGCTTCTACCTCCCAACTGCTGGGTTTACAGGTGTGTGCTACCACACTCAGCTGAGATTACACTTAATACAATGATTCTCAAGTTGTCAAAAGACAAATGAGAGCTGGCCATGGGGGTGCGCAACTGTAATCTCAGCTGCTTGGGAGGCTGAATCAGGAGGATCACAAGTTGAAGTCCAGTCTGGGCAACATAGTGAGAATCTTACCTCAAAATAAAAAATTTTTTAAAAGGCTGGGGATATAACTGAGTGGTAGAGGCCCCTGGGATTGATCTCCTATACTCCAGAACAAAAAAACAAAAAAGACATGCAAATGAGAGACTGAAGTTTTCTTTACCTTCCACCAGCTAACCCATTCCATGAAAGCTGTGGTCGTATCCAACTTCCCACTGCCACTACTCATGACTGTTTTAGTTACCTTCTCATTGTTGAGACGCAATGCCCAACACCAACAAATTAAAGGAGGAAAGGTTTATTTTAGCTCACATTTTTGCAGAGGTTTCAGTCCATAGTCCACTGACTCTAAGGTTGGTGGTATGGCAGAGGAGAAACAGTCCGTGGTATGGTTGCAGGAAGCAGCAAGTGGAGGGAAGAGCTGCATCCCTGTGACCTGCCTCTTCAGACTGGATCTTGCCTCCTAATAGCAAGTCAGCTATAAACCCCTCAGTGGACAAATGCACTGATGATTATCAGACCCCATGATCCAGTCACCTCCCCAAAGCTCCCTACTGTGAGTGCATGAGGCTCTTGGGGACATCTAGATATAAACCATAACAATGAACAAGATCACATAGATAGTCACTACATCCAAGTGTTTCAGCCTTGACATTCTTAATCTTTTAGAAATATTTGATGCTATTAGCCATACATATTTCAGGAAGAGAAAACAGTATGGTCAGAGACTTGGATGTGAGCGAGAACAACACACAATTGCGATGAAAAAAAGCCAGTAGAAGCCCACACGGAGTGGGCACAAGTTCTTGCCCTGGCTTCTCACCAAGCTGCAGGAGGAAAACCTTCCCTGGTTTTCCTCCTACGTCTTTGCCACCCCGTCTAAGAGTCTTCTTCCTTTGCCACCCTTTAAATGTTAGCACTCTCCTCTGGACTCTGCTTGAGGTGCTTCTCCTTCCACACAATCCCAACTCTTACAGTGTGGTGGACCAACAGATAGATTCCAGGTTCTTGTGTATGGCAGGCAATGACTTGCAAAGCATATACTCGGTGGTGGGGGAAAAGTAGCTACATTTATTGAAGGTCACGGACAGAGAAATGGATGACAGAGAAGGAACACTGCACTTTGTCAAGACAAATCAGGCTCTTGGGCTCAAGAGCAAAAGAGGAATAAAGGGCCAGCATGTGTTCTGGTCTGGGGTTCCACAGAATGCTCCTAAAGTGGTGTCTAAGCTCAAGTGGGTAAAGGGGAGTAGTTAGGGAGGGATGGCCTTAGGGTGGTACTCAAACTCAGCTGAGTGGAGGGAAGTGAATTCTTCAACCCCCAGCATCCTAACTGTACTACGCCCATTCCCAAAGTTTCAGTTACAACGCCTGGGCTGATGGACCACAGATCTAGAATTGGAATTTCCAGACCTCTCTCCTGAGCTCCAGGTCTGCATCTCTGACTCCAAGTTGGATATTTCCATTGAAGAAACCAAACTGATAATTTCTCTTCTATGTTTGTCCTGGTCCTAGTGCATGGCACCACCCGGTTATTAAATTCAAAAGCCAGGGAGCCAGCTTTGGTTCCCCTCTCCCTAACCACTCACATGACATGAATCAGCCTCTCCTAAACAGATGCTTCGAGTCCATTTGCTTCTTTACATCCTCAGTACCAGCACCCTCTTTGAGCCCTCCACCCTTGCCTGTTGGGATATTGAGTAGCTTCCTTCTTTTACTCATGATGGACTCCAATCCACTGTCCATTGGACTCCATATTTTTTCTTCTTGAGCCTAAGATTTTGACCATAACATTCCCATTTGTAAAAAAAAAAAAAAAAACCTTCCATGGCAAGGCTGCTACTTTGAGGGCTGCTACTGACTTCCTTTCATCTCAAATGCGCCTGGCTCTCGCACTCGGGTCTTTGAGCACACTTTCTCTGTTCCTAAAATAATGTTTTGTCTCTCTTTTCTCAGCTCCTATCATTTCCAGGTTTCAAATTTAATGTCATTTTCTCAGGTTAGGTTTCCTGGCCATGTGCTTCCTTATCACCATGTATTTCTTTACCACTTATCAGGAAAGTGTTCAATTTCATGCTCACTTGTCTGGCTTCTCTGTGGGACCACAAGGTCCATGAAGATGGGAACTGTGTTGGTCTTTTTACCATGTACCCCAGCACCCAGCACTCCCCAGCAACCACTAGGTACTCAGTAAACAGCTATAGAATACATGGGCAGATGTACAAGGACGCGCCCCCTTCGCTTTGCTCATAACAGCAGAAACAGAAACCAAAACCCGAAAAGTACATAATTTTCTAACCTGAGAGGGTAGAGTAAATGACGCATGATCCTTTGCATGTTGAATTACTCAGGCAGTCCGGTCACAGGAATATCATGGGAATAAAACAGTCAATGACACATGAAAAGTGGTTTCTCATTCCTTGTTAGGTGAAAACAGCATCACATATGTATTTGTAGAGTCTGATCATAATTTTTGCTCTGTGGGTTTTTTATGGTGAAAAACATATATTTAGAATTAGCCAGCTGGACTCAGTGTAGATGATCCCAATTTTGTTGGCCACATGCTCTTGTGTTTTTAATTTTCCTTAGAATCCATCATCTAATCTACCTTTCTATTTATTTTGTGCTTTTTCTTCTATGCTTGTTTGCATCATATATTATGAAGGCCACATCTTCTTCCTTTCTATTGCTGGTGCCCAGCAATTTCCCATTTTTGTTTTGTATTCCACAAGAGTCTTCATTTCCAGGGATTTTCCCCTTCCTCTTGTGCATCCAGAGGAAGGGATTTGACATTTCCCTTATTCCATAGCATTTTTTCGTGGGCTCCATTTTTCTCTTCTTTTTATTCACAAGGAATGGAACAAAGTCATCCGCCTGGCCTCTCATTATCTCCTTGGGAGATAGTATCACCTTTTCCTAGATCCACAGCTCCAGAGGAGTCTGGTATGAATGGTTCCCAAGCACATTCTGAATTGTGGAGGACTGTGGGACAACTCTGTCCGTGAGATAATGTCTCCTTTGACACCTCCTCAGCGCTCTTTGATTCTGAGACCCCATATATAGTGCATTGCTTCAGTTCTTTTTCTGTTAGAGAAGGAACTGGGGCTTCAAGGGGCCATGATGATTTCAGGTCTGGGTAGGAAATATATAAGATAAACCAAACATCTTCCTGAACCAGACGGTGACGACTGTGCATCAGAAGGACTCAGGAACCATCCTGTAGACTTCTACTGGCCAGGGATGGATAATGTGAACATCACTGAGGAAATCCAAACTGCAATGGACACATCAAATAATTAGATCTGCCATTCATACATCACACCCCATAATGGGTTTCTGCAGGAGGATGCTAGATACAAACTCATTAGTTTGAAAATTGATAAAAGGAAGAACTCAAGTAGTTGTATTGCCTTTCCTATATGAACTATGTAATGGAGAAACCATGTATGGATTGTGGGGACATTTCCCTTTATGGAATATTCTCTCTCTCTTCTGGGCCCACACTTTTTATTTAAGTGTGTACTTTAAAATTTTTTGCCTAATAAATCTTTTCATACCTCTTACTGGCACATACTGAAAATTCTTTTTCTTTGGTGAGAGCCAGCAAACCTGTAACTTATTCCATGGGTAGGGTAGGTTTAGGTTCTTAGGGACCCCTCAGACCCTGCCAGGTGACATTTTCTCTTGGCGAGCCAGGCAAGAAGTAAAAGAGGAATTGGGACCACAACTTTGATTATCAAAGGATGATGGCTCATCAAACAACAAAAGCCTTCTCCTTTGTCTCCTTTAGAAAGGCCAGGGTGAGACTTTTGATCTCTCACTAGGCAGCATCGATGCCTTCCTCATTTTGAAGCAGTTATAGGAAGACGGACCCTCAGCCCTTCTGCATCCCTTAAGAATAAGAGACCAGGACTGGTGATGTAGCTCAGTGGTAGAGCTCTTGCCCAGCATGTGCAAGGACCTGGCCCGGGTTCAATTCCCAGTACCACCACCACCAAAAAAAAAAAAAAAAAAAAAAGGATCAAAGTCAGGGATAAAGATAGAAAGGAGACAAAGAAAATCACAGCTAAAAAATTGTGCTCTTAAGAGGCCTGAAACTCCAGGATATGGTCAAAATTACCCAAGATTATCCATATCAGTATTCCGTAAATTTGTTTATGCTTCTTTTCTTCTAGGCCCATCACACTCAAAATCCCTTAAAGATACTTTAAGCCCATAAATTAACTTAGTTGATAAAGGACAGAAACCTGATTTAAGATGAGGGAAGAGATTGAGAGAGTTCAAAGACTGTTTTTAGATAAAACATTTTAGATCAAAAAACATTTTTAAAATTGGTGGGGCTCATGCCTTTCATCTCTTAAATGGGCCATTATCTTTCTATGATGGGCTATCCTTTTTCCCATAAGCCAAGACCAAGACAGAACTTCCTATGGATTCATAAATTCCACAGATTTCCGCCAGTCAAAACACATAAATATTCCCAGCTCCATGCTGTAGCATGCCTCCCTCTCTTGAGGACCCACAGTCTATTTCTTTGTGTGCTTTTACATTTATGCCTAATAAATCTCTTTATGCCTCTTAAAAAAAAAAAAGGAAGGGAGGCAATACCATTTCACAGTCTCTAATATGATAATGGACCTTGCCTGGATCATCAACAGCTACTAGTATCATGAAAAAGAGGTACTATCAGACATTAAAAGACTCCTGATGGAAAGAAACAGCAGTACTTACAAAGTAGCCACACCAAAAAATGTCTAACAAACCTGATCAAGTCTCTAGTTTCAGCTCCCATTTTACTGGAAATTCAGAGGAATATGTTAAACATTTTAGCAACACCAATACAAGGATGCAACCACCAAAATCCAGACTGTGAGAAACTATACAGGACAAACAGTCTGTTCTCCTTAACAAATAATTTACCAGGAAAAAGAAAAACTCTACATATGAGAGATGCTAGAAAGGGAATATAGGCACTGACGAGATATATCCTCATGCTTGATGTACAGACCTTTGAATTCTGATTCAAATAAGTCTTTAAAATTATGATGTTTAATCAAATAATAATTTTAAGCACTGACTGGATTTTTATAATAAGAATTATGTTAACTATTGAGCTGATAACTATATCGTATTAAAGTATGAGGGGAAAGTCTTTTAAAAATACCATTATGCTTTCAATCTAAAATGTCCCCCAGATACCTCATGTGTTCAGAGAGTGAGTTTTTGGAAGATGTTCAGATCATGAGGAGTCTGACATCATCATGGATCAACTCATTCAGAACATAGTTTGATGACATTATTAGGAGGTAATAGAAACTTAGGAGGCAGGCCTAGTTGAAGGGATTGAGTCATGGACATGAGTTTTGGGGACTATATCTGATCCTCAGCCCCATTCTCTTGGGCTCTTTTTTCTTCTACTCTGCTTCCTGGCTGCCATGAGGTGAGCAGTTCACCTCCACCATGCCCTCCTACCATGATGTTTCTGCCATGGAACCAGCTGACCATGGACTAAAGGCTCTGAAACCGTAAGTCAAAATAAATCTTTCCTCCTTTAAGTTGATTTGCTTGTGTACTTTGTAACAGTGACAAAAATCTTATCAATACCAACAGATGACTACTAAAATATTTTCAGATGAAATGATATGGTGTTCTAAGATTATATAGGGTAGGAAGGTTGTAGACGGAATATACAAGAATCAAGATCAGTCACAAGTTGAAAATTGTTGAACTAGGTGATGGGAAATCAGGCTCATTACACTATCCTGCTACTTTTTGCTCCTGACATTCTCCATAATGAAAAGTTTTAAAAATTGCACACTAGATATATAGCATGGTGGTAGAGTTCTTGCCTCGTATGCATGAAGCTCAGAGTGTAATCCCCAGCACCACAAAAAACAAACAGAAAAAAGGCAATTATAAAAACTTCAATAAAATGGATTTGTAACACTTGACTCCCCATTAAACACTGTCTCAGTCCTTGTAGTCCCTCAGAATCCTCCCAGGACCCCATGACCTCAGCATGGGACCATCTGCCCACAAGTATGTTACTCAGGGTTTACATGACCTTGAAAATCTTTTATATTCCCCATGAAAGAAGAAAATAAGGTGTTGTGTATATATACCTTGTAGAGCAATTCTTATATACATTAGCGTGTGAATGACATTTAGATAATACTTCTCCATACTCCCTCTACTTGTTTTCCTGGACTTTGGTTTTTCTTGATTTTATTCCTACTGTGTGGACTGATATGGTCAACTTGAGCAGGAATGCCCAGCTGGACTGAGTTGATGTGGTTCTGAGCGGAGAAGATCCACTCGAAGGTTATTGCCAACGTGGTATAAAGGAGAACGGGAGCAGAAGATGGAGGCCGACTGTTCCCAGGAGAAGTTCTGCTGTGGCTGGTTCTCCTTAAGGGAACTCGGCTGTTTTCCTTGCAGAAGGAGCTCAGGCCTTGCTGTCATCGGGGATGGCTGCTGTTTGCTTCAGGGGAGCTCTGGTCTTCATCTCTGTGCAAGCATCGTATTCTGGTTCCAGTATAGATTTCTTCAGTCTTCTAGTGCAGACACAGACTTACACGGGACAGTGCCGTGGCTCCCAGCCCGGGACAGTGCCGTGGTTCCCAGCCCGGGACAGTGCCATGGTTCCCAGCCCGGGACAGTGCCGTGGCTCCCAGCCCTTGACTGGATCTTTCGGGTCTCCAGTGCATAGACAGATGTTCTGCACTCTTCCTGAATTTGGCTTGTGTGTGAATGTTTAATACAGGTAAATGTCCTGTATTAAATCTCCTGTCTTGTTGTTGTTGTTGTTTTGGTGCTGGGGATCAAACTCAGGGACTTGTGTAAATCTCCTCTCTTTCAAACCATTGACTCTAGAAAGGTGACTAATACAACTACCTTACGCCTGCTTTGCTGCTCTCCTGTTTCTCCTGTTATCTTTCAGTGTTAAAGTGTCTCGGGGCTCAGTCCTGAGCACTAGGACCTCTTCTCTATCTACCTTAGTGGGCTAGTGATTTTGTTGAGTCTCATGGCTTTAAGTGATGTCTATAAACTTACAAGTTCCCAAATTGGTCCCAGAGCTCCAGGCTTGTTTATCCAACTGCCTACTTAGTGCCCATTTGGACAGTGGACAGGCTCTGGAATCAGCCTATCTGAAACAGAATCCTCGATTTCTGCATTTTCCCCAACTTGCTCCTCCCCTAGTGTTTCTCCCTATAAATGCCACTGACTGCTCAAGTGGAAGACTTTGCAGTCAGCCTTAATGCCTCTATTCCCCTCACCTCTCATTCAGCCTTCTTATCCGTTATGGTCTGTGTCTCGAGGTCCCCCAAAGCCTCATGTGGTCATAGGTGGGGTGTTTTCAGAGGTAGCGGGATCTGGAGTGTGTGATTACTAAATTAGTCCACTGACTGATTTGGCATAATTCTGCTGGGATCAGGGATATGATATTAGGATTAAGGGTGGGAGTGTTACTCACCCTAAAGCGGATAGCCTGGATAGACTATAAGGGTCAGAAAGAGGCTCGTCTATTCCCTTGCTTGCATCCCTTGCTTGCCTTGCTGCCTGCTGCCTGTCATGCCCCCCTGCCTCGGACCCAACTGATTGTCAACTGAAACCTCTACAAACTGTGAGCTAAATAAACCTTTCTTCCCCTAACTTTGTGTGTCAGGTAGTTTGTCTCAGCAATGAGAGAAAAGTAACTAAGACACTACCTTTAAAATAGACCCAGGATCTAGTAAACTCTTACCACCTCCATTGCTGCCTTGCTAGTGAAAGGGGCCAGTGGTTTTTGTCTGGATTTTTTCAATAGTTTTCCAGCTGGCTCCTGGGCCTCCACCTTGCACTCACAGACAACCTGCTTCTCAGACCCACAACTGGAGTGGGCTCAGGTCCCTGATCAGGCTATTCCTGTTCTCCAAATCTGCCCCCATTGTCCATCTCAGTCAAAGCCAGAGTTCAAAGATGGCTTACGAAGCCCTTCAACTTAGTGGGCAGGGTACCCCACTTCTCCCCCCTACCCAGCCCCCTGACCGGCACTACTGACTCCGCTGCTGCCCCCTGAACACTTCCATCCTAATGTTACTGAGTATTGGGGTGCTGGAGTCTCCTTCTGGAGGTGGTTTCTAGGTTCTTTCTGTCCTGAGCAAAGGACGGGTCAAGACAAGCTCGGACAGTAGCAAAGTTTTATTAAAGGTACAAAAAGAAACAGACTCTGCAGAATGAGTTTGGGCCAAGCAAAAGTAGGAAAAGAAGTACACCCTCCAGCATGAGGGGGCCGCCCTACAAGAGAGAGCGCAGTGGCAAAAACTCAATGCGGACTGTCTATTGTATCACCCACTCAACGGCTGATGTCAGGTCTAGGCCTTCCTATTGAAAAACCTGCTCGAGTTCTCGTGAGAAGTCCATGTGCAGCCCTATGGGCGCTGTTCTGCGTATGTGTGGCATGCGTCATGGGATTTTGTCATTAACAGGTCACCCTATTTCCCCAGCCAGCTTTGCCATGCCCTAATCTCTTGTCTCACACAGACCTCTATTTTTTTACTTCTTTGCTAAAGTTCACTTTATTATAAACTCTTGTTGTGTGCTTGTGTGAACATGTGCCTCCCCCTTCCCATTTACTTAGCCTTATTTTTCCTATAGCTCTAAAACTACCATACTATAGGGTTGTTTTTTCTCATTTCTTCCTCTCTCCCTCTCTCTCTTTCTCTCTCTCCCCAAAATGGGGGATTGAACCCAAGGTTTTTGCACAGACTTACATCCCCACTCTTTTTTGTTTTTGTTTTGAGACAAAACAGGAGCCTGCTAAGTCACTAAATTGCCCAGGTTGGGTTTCAACTTGTGATCCTCCTGCCTCAGCCTCCCAGAGTGCTGGGATTATAGGCATGTACCACACACTCGGTTGATTTATTTATTGCCTGTCTCCTGTCCTGGAATGTAAAATCTCTAAGAAAAGGGATTTTGTGTTTTTTCACTGCTATATTCCTACTACTCAAAATAGTACTTAGCACATGGAGGGAGCCCAAAAATAGTCACTGAATGGATAAGTCAGGCAAGGAAGGGGAAGGTCTGAATGGAGATGGTAGATTCTAGACATTTAAGATACCCATCAAACCGCAGCAGTAGGTGGAAGAGGGGCGGGGAACCTGCAGGTGCCCTGCTTATCTGCAGGCTTGTGCCACCAGGACGTCCTGCAACCCGCAGAGTGGTTCCTCAGCCCAGCACCCCGCAGACCTGGACCCCATCAGCTGCCACCTGAGTGAGGAAGATGTGAGCTTCCTAGTAGAGCACCGACTTGACTGTGGCTTTATGGGAAACCCGGGGCCGGGTCACTCATGTGAGCTGTGCGGGACTCTTGTCCCAACAGACCCTGAGCTCGTATATATCTGCCCCGTGTTTTGAGGCAACGGGTTGCATAGCGATAGTTAAGGAAGGACAGAGTTTGCGCTGGTGACTGGACCACACGTTTCCTGAAAGTGGTAACCGTTTACTTAGAATTCATCAGACGAACATTCTTTAGATGTCTGAATGACTTAGCGTTTTAATCTTTTTCTGTCTGCATGTGTTTTAGGGGGCAGTTGGGAAACACTCGCCGAGACAGCTCTTAGGCAGATGTTGCGTTCGACCTGGTCTCTGGGTCCCTGATCCACCCTCGGTGGGGCGGCCCTCCCAGGGGCTGGCGGATGTGGAGTGAGTGTGTTTCCGAAGCGCTGGTCACTTCCCACGCTGGGTGGGACGCATGTTTCAGAGAAGGGGAGAGGCAGGAGGGAAAAGGATGAGTAGTAACGATGGCCTTTGATGAGAAAGGTGAACGCTGCTCCTCTCGGAACCTGAGCCCACAGCTGACAATCACAAGTTATTGCTGCAGATCAAGTTGATGGACGCTTCCTCTTCCACTGAGCTGAATACCCCAGAGGTGTGATCCACAGGAAGCCATCTCCCTCTCTAAATGGTGCGGAGTGGAGATCCAATCCGTCATTTTGAATTCCAGGCGAGAGTGTGATACATACAAAAGATCCCACCCATTAATTGCGGGGCAGCCGCTGAGCTTTGTGCGTGCACCCTGACACAGGCAGAACCTTCTGGGACGCAGCGAATGCCCTTCACCAGAAAGCTGATGGAGCCTCAAGGTAAAAGTTTCTTACTGCGCCAGCCGGAGACTCAGGGAGGGCTGCTCAGGCCTGCCAAGCCATGCAAGGCCGGGCCAAGGAGAGTACTGGAAAGCTGGATGGAGTTCTCCCCTTCAGAACCAGGCCTCCTGAGAACCCAGAAGAAAGATGACCCGGTCAGAATCTTTTCATCCAGTCCCCCATTTTATATTCCTGGAAAGAATTTCTGCTTTCAGTGGGTGTGTCCTAGGGCCCCAGGAACTGGGAGGAGCTGGGATTACAAGTGTGCACCACCAGCCTGGTTTAATTTTTGGAGGTATTAAAAAAAGAATAAACCAGACATGGTGGTGCATGCCTATAATTCCGGCACTCAGGAGGCTGAGGCAGGAGGATCGCTCTAAATTCAAGGCCAGCCTGGACTACATAGTGAGATCAAGCCCAACGTTAGCCACATAGTGAGACCCTGTCTCACAAAAAAAAAAAATAAATAAATAATGAAAGAGTCTTCATCTAAGGGGTCATGGCACACATTTGCAACCCTAAGGAACATCACAAGTTCAAGCCCAGCCTAGGCAATTTAGCAATTTAGCAAGACCGAGTCTTAAAGAAAAAAAACAAAGAAAAACAAAAAAAACAGGGCTATGGGGGTAACTCAGTGTGAAGACTCTGAGTTCACCCAGTACCTTAGGAAAAAAGTAAAGATTTTCCAAGCTGCTTTCTTTGAGGAGGAAAGAGGTTCAGTCGTCACCTGGCTATGCAGGGCAGGGTACTGACAAAACTGGAATTATACAAGTGTGACAGACAGGTCAGCTTAAGTCCAGAGAGGAAGCAGCTGTGCCGGAAGGGACCCTGCACAGGGGGGCTTAGCCGGAGTCCTGGATTCGGGGCGGGTGGGCAGCTCTGTGGCAGGCTTGGATTATGCTTAGGCGGAAGGGGATGGAGTGTGGGGCCTCTGGCAGTGAGGAGATCTGGGCTGGTGACTCAGAGGGAGCTGGGCTTCTTGTGCAGTCTTTATTCCAGCCACACTGCTGCTTGCTCAGGTGCCATATGAAGTTCGAGGAAGCATGCGGAGACCAATCCTGAGTTTATTTACTTTTCAAGTAATCTTGGTAGTCTCTGGAACTCTCACAGGGCCCGGTTATCATGCAATTTATTCATTTGTTTATTCATCCATTGCATACATTTCTTTTCTGTGTGTGTGTGTGGTACTGTGGACTGAACCCAGGCCCTTCACACTGAGTTACATCCCCAGCCCTTTTTTATTTATTTTGAAACAGGTCTCAGTAAGTTGCCCAGGCTGGGCTCTAACTTGTATCCTCCTGCCTCAGCCCCCCCCCAGGGTGCCGGGAGTTAGAAGTGAGTGCCAGCATGCCCTGCTCATTGAGTACATTTCTTAAGCACCTATTTTGTGTTAGGTGATTTTCTTTTTTCTTTTAAATTTTCTAAAAAATGTTCAACCATGCATGTAATATATTTTGGCTATATCTACCCCCCTATTACTCTTCTTTCTTGGCTCTCTCCTTCCCTTCCTCCTGTGTCAGACAGTTTTCTAGATTTTGAGGTTCTAAGGGCAGGCAGGACTCATGGGCCTTTGGGAGTTGACATCTACATGGGAATGACTTGGGCCTCGCACTGTCCAGAGGGGACAGTGTGCCGGCCCATCAGCCCTCGTGGGCAGTTGTACCCCAAAGCCAGCTTGCATGTGATTCTCCCAGTTAATGAATATTCTGGAATGCAAGCAAGAGTCAGCATGTCGACCAGCCTCCCTAGAGCCAGGTGTGGGGGTACCTGCCTAGAACCCCAGCTACTACTAAGGAGTCTGAGGCAGGAGGACCACAAAGTTCAAGGCCAGCCTGGGCTACATAGGGAGAACCTGTCTCCAAGTAACAAATAATGAAAGGACGGGGGACATAACTCAGTGGTAGAGTGTTTGCTTGGCATGTGTGAGGCCCTGGGTTCCAGAGTCCATCCATTCTCCTGAATGGTATTTTTGGATTACAATGACACTGTCAACCCTCTAGAACTCAAGTAGGCTGGCTTGATCTGAAATGATGCTGGAGAGAAACATGGGTCCAAAGCTGGTTCTTAAAACCTCCAAGAATGGAGTGTCTCATGCCTAGCTGCAAATTTGAATGACTTGGTTTATTTTAAAAAGCACCCATAGGGCTGAGAATGTGGCTCAGTGGTACAGTGCTTGCCTAGTATGTCAGAGGCCTTGGGTTTGATCCCCAGTACCTCCAAAATATAAAAATTAAAAAGCACCCATGCCTGAACCCAGCCTCAGCCCCTGGAAGCCTGCGGCTCCAAGACTGTGGGGGCTGGGTGGTCACCCGCCGTTGAGAGCACCTGATGACATGGATGTGCAGGCGAGTAGGGACCACAGCTCCAGAGAGCTCTAGATCAAGGTGGGCCTCACCCTCCAAGAGCGAAGGTAACTTCTCCAGGCTGCTGTGTGCGCCACAGGACTTTCAAGCTGACCATCAAGTTGGTCAATAGGTGGGAACTTCAAAAGAAAATTTCCAAAGTTCAAGCCACTTTTCCTGTGACTAGAACCCTTTCAAATGGTCAAAGCACACCTTTATCCTCCAAAGCAGCTTTGAAGTTCAAAATGTAAAGCAGGCAGGCCAGGCCACCAGGTCACTGAGGAGAGGGAACATTTGAAATTCCTGGAGAGTGGGTCAGTTTCAAAAGATCCTAATGATAGGCGCAGGCTGACTGATGTCTGGAGCAAGCAGGCAGTGAGGCTTCATAGGATCATAGTCACCAAACACCTCTGGATCCTCTGTCTTCTTCATAGAAATAGGCAACTGTGAACTTGCAAGGCCGGCCTCCTGCCCAACAAAGGAATTCTGTTTAGAACATCGCTGCTGGAGGGCCGGCTGATCTCTGCCGGAACGAGTCTGGTCAAGACGCGTTACTGTTTTCCTAGAACAGTCTGCACCACTTTAGTATAACTGGGTTAGTATTGGAGAGGGACCCTTGAGGTTGGGCTGGAAACAGAGCCTGGGTCTCAGCAGTCCTGTCTCTGCCCTCTTTTGCCGCTGAAGCATAAGGCTGCTCTTCTCTGACCTGTAGCTTCCATTTCTCCTGTTGTAAGAAATATGGTCTCCAGAGTCCTCTCCAATCTGTCAGCGTGCTTCTTAAAATCTGACACCTAGAAGCCAGCACTGTGTGTGAACTATCAGATGCACCCAGTAGCGCAGGGGCACAATTCGGACACAAAGGCACCCTGGCTTGCCTGTAATTAGAAAGTGGCTGGCCAGGCCGGGTCAGCTAGGGGACAGTGCGGGGAAGTCTGTCTGTCTGAGAAAGACGTCGCAGAGGCCTCTCTGGGTGACTGTGACTGTGTGGGCAAACACGAGTGGATGGTATTCAGCACCTACTTGTAACCCAGGATCCAACAAAAATGCTACTTTGTAGTTTTGGTGCATTTACTCCTTTAATTTTAATTAGCAAACATCTTGAAAATGTGTGGTCTGTTCAGTGTGTAGTCCTCGTAGGATGAGGAAGAAGGAGGCCATAGGTTAAAAAAAAAAAAAAAAAATAACCAGGTGATCAAATGCTCCTTGGGCATGAACAGGCTGGCTGCTCTGAGTGCTGGCAGAGAAGACAAACAAAAGTGGTAAGTTTGAGGCAGGAGGGTCACAAGTTTGAGGCCAGCATGAGCAACTTAGTGAGACTCTATCTCAAAATAAAATTTAAAAACTGCAAATGCCGGACATGGTGGTGCATGCCTGTAGGCCCAGCATTCCGGAGGCTGAGGCAGGAGGATCACTGCGAGTTTGAGGCCAGCCTGGGCTACATAGTGAGCTCAAGGCAAGCCTGAACTACATAGTGAGACTCTGTCTCAGAAAAACCAAAAAAAAAAAAAAAAAAAAAAAAAAGACTGCAAATATAGCTAAACAGCAAAGCACTAACCATGAGGCCCTCAGTTCGATACTCAGTACTGGAAAAAAATCCTCGCCTTTGGGAAGGTGGAAGTCTTGGAGAGCGGCTGTCTGAGGTGAGAGAAAAGTGAGTCTCTACTTCCTCATGTTGAGCCAGAAAGAGGAAGGTAATGAGAAGCGAGGTCATCGCCTGCCGCTCAGGAGCGCTGCGGTGGGGAGTGCGACTCGCGCTCTTCGAGTGACCAGGAAGCAGCCCAGGGCTCAGCCATGCCAGGAGAGGGCACCTCTGAGTCTGCGTGGCAGCAGCCGCCGTGCTCTTGTCGTTTAGTCACCTGCACATCAGCACACACAATGACTTTATAATCAAAGGCTTCCTTGATGTGCGAGTGGTGGATGGCAGATAAGGCAATACCTGAGCTGCTTTTTCTCCTAACGTCACCATTGTCTCTGGAAACGGTTTCCTGAAATGTGAAGCCCAGATGAAAAACACATATAAATTGGAGGCAGGAGTGGGGCGGTGTGACGGGAGGTTGTTTTGTTTATTTCGTCTGAATATCTGGATACTTGAGTTCTCTCTTGATTTGCCTGACATCTGAAATGCTGTGCAACATCATGGCAATTGAAAATAAATATGAAAAAAGAAAAGAAAAGAAATATGGACAGAGAACTTCCATAAAATGGTTATTTTCCTTTTCTGAAAAAAAATTCAACCTGTTATGTAATCCCTTCCCCCTCCCTTCCCTTCTTTCTTTCCTTTCCTTCCCTTCCCCTACCTTCTTCTTCCTTCCTTCCTCCCTTCTTTCCTTCCTTCCTTCGTCCCTTCTTCCCTTCCTTCTTTCCTCCCTTCCTTCCTTCCTTGCTCCCTCCCTCCCTTCTCAGAGGTGCCAAGGATGGAACCAGGGCCCGTGCAGGCGGGGCGAGGCTCTAGATTCCAGTCCAGCCAAACCGGCAATGATGTCATGTCTTTAAAATGGAAGAAGTCGACAATTCCCCTGAGTAGATCCTCATGAGCTCTTCTAACAGTTCATCCACAAGACCTAGACACTGTGCAGGAAAACCCACATCTCAGAAATACTGGGAACATAGCCTGCTCAGTTTTAGAGAGGAAGGAAGCAGGTCTGGAAATGGAGCCTGCTGAAATGAAAATGAATGTCAGTCTGCAAGGAACTGCCCTACTTGGAGGGGAATTTAAATGTGCTGAACATGTGCAACCATCCAGAGTCACGGAGTACGGAATGTGTCTGTTCTTTCATTCATGCATTTGCTCGTTTAACAAATATTGACCGAGGGCAGCTCTGTGTCCATGGCGTCTGTTCGGCTTTCCAGGTTGGAAGCAGCCTGGCCATAGGTTTCTAACTCTATAGGAGGGAGACACTGCGTATTCATTCATCTCCCCTGCAGAGGCAGGGCGGCCTTAGGCAGTCATCTGCCAGTCAGGCAGATGTAGCTTCACCCAGATTTCCTAAACTCCTCACACCTTCACTTCTGCAGACACGGTTTACCAAGGCAGGAGGTCTTACCTGTGTGTCTGGGTTTGGGCCACCTGACTTGGGCTTGCTCAGCTTTCTATTCTTTACATGAAAATGTCTCTAGATCTTGGCTCCTTGTCTTCGCTCCTGCCTCAAGAAAAAAGTATTCTTTGCCCACTCCGGTCTCTCTTCTCTCTTGATTTTTCCTGCTCTCCACAAATATACCTAGTTCCTCCCTTTCTTATACAAACTACCTCTCTATTCTCTACTCCTCAACTTACTAGGAGTCTTTCTGTTTATGTCCAGATGTGTTGGATGGCCCCACCATCTCCCTGCAGACTCTGCAGGTCCACCCAAAGGTGACCAATGACCTCTATGTAGAGTTACATCCTCACACC
>PVJO010015106.1:0-27214 GCA_004026905.1 Hystrix cristata
ACCAAACATCAAAACACAAAGCCTGTAGTGTCTGGCAATCTCTGTTTTTCTGTAAAAGTTGTGAGACTGGTAATGGGCAGATAACAGGCTTAGAGAGAAGACGCAGCTCTCGCCAACATTTCCAACACGAAGCTCATCGTTGTCTTCCTGTCCACAGATTCGTCTTCATTTTCATGTCGTCTTTGTCCTGTCTTCCTTTTCTTGCCCTTTCAACCACAAGAGCTCCACTGAATTTACATCACACTTCTGTTGGCTGCTATGGGACTGTTACGCCTTGTGTCTAGCTGTCCCCCAAAAGCCTCTTGCACTCATAGGTGGGGCTTTTTGGAAGTGGCTGGGTCATGGGTGTGTGATGCTGAATTAGGGTGTGTGATACTGAGAAGTAAGTGTGGGTGGTAACTAAACTGGTTTACCATGGCTCTGGGTTTGGATAGTGGGAAGGCCCATCCCAGGTGTGGGTGGCACTACCCAATAGGCTTGCAGCCTGAATGGGATAAAAGTGCAGAAGGCTCACTACTTGCTGCCTCCTGCCTACCATGCCATAGACTGTTTCTCCTCTGTGATGTCCCCCTGGCCTTGGAGCCAGCCAATTATGGACTGAAACCTCTACAAACCATGAGTCAAAATAAACCTCTACTCCTTTAACTTGTGGGTGTTGGGAATGAGAAAAGTAACTAAGACAGGGACACTGTGCTTTCTGAATTTTTCTGCATCACCCCCATCCCAAGTTCCTGTGTATATTCCATGGAGAGGGCAAGATGCTGTCCTTCTGGAATCAACAGTGCTCCTCAGAATAAAGGAAAGAAATGGCTGAAGGGGCTTCTCAGAGGATGGGGCTCCCTGGGTGTTTTCTTGTGTGTGAACTGTGTCTGCCTCTGCCATGTCTTGTCCTCTGCAGGAGAGAGCAACCAAGGCATCGAGGTGAGGCTGCTGATGCTCCTCCTGGCATCAGCCAAACTCTGCATTCTGTTCTATCAGTCTATGTGTGTCCTTATGCTGATGCTGTTTTGATCCCTACAGCTTTGGAATAAGCTTTGAAACCAGAAAGTATGTATCCTGCAACTTTGCTCTTTTTCAAGATTGTTTTGGCTGTTCAGAGCCCCTTATAATTCTACATTAATTTGAGGATTGGCGTTTCTGGGGGGGAAAAAAAAGGTCCTCAGAATAGTGGTAGGGACTGGACTGCCTTGAATCCTTAGATCACTTTTAACAATATTTTGTCTTCCAGGGGCTGGGGATTTAGTTCAGTGGCAGAACGCTTGCCTAGCACATGCAAGGCCCTGAGTTCGATCCCCAGCACCCTCCCCCACCCAAAAAAACAATATTTTGTCTTCCAATCCAGAGAGTCCAGAAATAAACCCGTACATCCATGGTCAGTTGGTTTCCAACAGGAGTACCACATCTGTTCGATGCATGAAAACATTCTTTTCAACAAATGGCACCACATGCCAAAAAATGAAGTTGGACCCACTATATACAAAAATCATCCCCAAATGGATCGCTAACCTAAATAAGATGTCTTTCTATTTATTAAGGTCTTCTTTAAATTCTTGTAACAATGCGATTTTGTTTTTTGGGGGCGTTCTGTTTGTTTTGGTTTTTTTGTTTGTTTGTTTTTGGTGCCAGGGATTGAACTCAGGGCCTTGCGCTTGCTACGAAAGCACTGTAACCACTGAGCTAAATCCCTAGCTCTTACACCAATGTGTGGTTTTTTGTTTTTGTTTTTTGGGGTTTTTTTGGTGCTAGGGGTCGAACCCAGGGCCTCGTGCTTGCAAGGACACCAATTTTTTGTTGTTCTTTTTGGGTTTTTTTAGGTGATATTTTGAATTTATTTTCTTTTTTTTTAATTTTATTTTAATGGTATATTTTAGTTGTACATATTGATAACATTTACCATAAGGAATTTGTACCTGTACATGATATATCTTGTTGCTTCTTTTTTTTTCCCATTCCCCTCCCCTCACTCCCTCCTCCCTCCCTATTTACAAAAGATTCGTTTCCATGTTTTCCTTCCATTTCTTATTTCTCTTGACCCTCTGTTCCTTTCCCCCTCCCTTGTTCCCTTTCCCATTTGGACACTTTCTTCCCTTTCCCAATATAATACATTTTAGTCTTTACTTACACTTCAGTTTCTCACACCAGAGAAACGATAAGGTATTTCAACATGTGTGTCCGATTTATTCCACTTAAGAGTATGGTCTCAAGATGCATCCATTTACCTAGGAATATCTCAAGCTTATCATTCTTTATGGCAGAGTAGTACTCCATTGTATGAAAAAAACACATTTTCTTAATCCATTCTGCTGTTGATGGGCATTTGGGCTGCTTCCACAATTTAACTATTACAAACTGTGCTGCTATATAAACATGGGTGTGCATATATCCCTGCAGTATAATGATTTTAATTCTTTTGGGAAGATACCAAGAAGTGGAATCACTGGGTCAAATGGAATCGCTAGTCGTAGTGCCCTGAGGAATCTCCACACTGATTTCCATAGTGGTTGCACCAGTAGTCTACATTCCCACCAACAGTGGAGAAGGGTTCCTCTTTCTCCACAGCCCCTCCAGCATTTGTTATTGGTTGATTTGTTGAGAATAGCCATTCTTTGTGGAGTGAGGTGGAATCTCAGGGTTGTTTTGATTTGCATCTCTTGAATGACCAGTGATGTTGAACATTTTTTTCATATGTCTATCTGCTGTTTCTACTTCTTTATCTGAGAAATCGCTATGCATTTCTGCTGCCCACTTTTGGATTGGGTCTTTAAATTTGGGGGGGTCTGATTTTTTTGAGTTCTTTATATATTCGAGATGTTAGTCCTTTGTCAGAGGAATAGCTGGCAAAAATTTTTTCCCACTCTGTGGGTTGTCTCTTCACTTTGTTGGTAGTTTCTTTTGCTGTGCAAAAGCTTTTTAACAAGATCAGGTCCCAGTTGGTGATTCTTTGTGATATTTCCTGGGCAACTGGGAATTTGTTCATAAAGTCCTTACCTACACCTATTTCTTCAAGAGTTCGACCTATTCTATCTTCCAATAGATTTAGTGTTTCTGTTTTAATATTTAGATCTTTGATCCACTTTGATTTTAGCTTAGTGCATGGGGAAAGATACACGTCTAGTTTTAACCTTTGGCATGTGGAGAGCCAGTTTTTCCAGCAGCATTTATTAAAGAGGCTGTCTTTCTTCCAGTGAGGTTGTTTGGCCCCTTTGTCAAATATAAGGTGACTGAGAGTGTTTGGACCTGTTTCTTCATCTTCTTATCTGTTCCATTGGTCCTGGGGTCTGTTTTTGTGCCAGTACCATGCTGTTTTTATTACAGTAGCTTTGTAATATAGTTTTAGGTCAGGGATTGTGATGGCCCCTGCTTTGCTTTTGTTGCCCAGAATTGCTTTTGCTATTCTAGGTTTCTTTTGGTTCCAAATGAATTTTAGGATTGTCTTCTCTAATTCTGTGAGGTATGCTATTGGTAATTTAATTGGGATTGCATTAAATCTGTATAGCAGTTTTGGGAGTAAGGCCGTTTTCACTATATTGGTTCTTCCTACTCAGGAGCAAGGGATATCTTTCCATTTTCTGATATCTTCTTCAATCTCCTTTTTCAAAGTACTGTGGTTTTCTTTGTATAGCTCTTTTACTTCCTTCATTAGATTGATTCCTAGGTACTTCATTTTTGTGGATGCTATTGTGAAAGGTGTTGTTTCCCTAATTTCTCTCTTGGTGAGTCTGTTGTTTGTGTACAGGAACGCTATTGACTTCTGAGTGTTGACTTTGTATCCAGCTACGCTGCTGAATTTGGTTATTAAATCTAGGAGTCTTTTGGACACCAATTTTTTTAATTCTCATGTGTAAGTCTTTTTTTTTTCATGTGTAAGTCTTGTACCTTGTGATGGTTTGAATTCCAGCTACTTGGAAGGCTAAGGCAGGAATTTGAGGCCAACCTGAACAACTCAGCAAGACCCTGTCTCAAAATAAAATTTTAAA
The DNA here is from genome assembly GCA_004026905.1 of Hystrix cristata. Taxonomy (NCBI): domain Eukaryota; kingdom Metazoa; phylum Chordata; class Mammalia; order Rodentia; family Hystricidae; genus Hystrix; species Hystrix cristata. Next base: position 3,978 of record PVJO010015106.1, read on the forward strand.
ATGGGCTAGGGTGTGGCTCAGTGATTGAGCACTTGGCCTAGCATGCACAAGGCTCTGGGTCCAATCCTCAATCCTGAAAAAAGTACTGAAAGTCTTAGGAATTGAAATATCACTGCCCAGCATAGCAGTGCTCATAGGTGGGCATCATACTGGTGATTGGATCATAAGAGCACTAACTCATCAATGCATTGATCTATTGATAAATTCATAGCTGAATAGTCTCTTAAGAAGTGGGGCTTAATTGGAGGAAGGAGGCCCCAGAAGGCGTGCCTTTGAAGAGTATATCCTGTCCAAGATTCTGTCCTCCCTCTAGCTTTCTCTGCTTCTGGGATGCCATGAAGTGAGCAGCTTTCCTCTGCCATGCTTTCCTACCACAATGTTCCTGCCTAAAAGCAATGGAGCCAGTTGACCGTGGACTGAAACCACTGAAACGGAACCAAAATAAACCTTTCCTCTTTAGTTGGTTTTCTGAAGTATTTTGTCACAGCAATGGAAAATTAGCACACACCTCCTTGGTTAAATTTATTTTAAAACATTTTATTGCCATAGATGACTGTGGTGGACTAATATGGTCAACTTGAGGTGGAGCGCCCAGCTGGACTGAGCTGGTGTGGTTCTAGGCATAGAGGATCCACCTGAGGATTGTTGCCGACACAACATAAAGGAGAACGGGAGCAGAACATAGTTGCCGGCTGTTTCCCAGGAGAAGCTCCGCTGCGGCTGGTTCTCCGCAAGGGGACTCAGGTGTTCTCATCGAGGAAGAAGCTCGGGGCCTTGCCGTTGTCCAGCATGGCTGCTGTCGCTTCGGGGGAGCTCCGGTCTTCATCTCTGCTGCGAGCATCGTATCCTGGTTCCAGTGTAGATGTCTTCAGCCATCATCTGCGGACACGGACGTATATGGGACAGTGCTGTGGGCTCCCAGCCCTTGAGTGGATCTTTTGGGTCTCCAGTGCCTAGACAGACATTCGGCACTCTTCCCGCATTTGGCTTATGGGTGAATGTTGTAGTTTCTAAATGTCCTGTATTAAATCTGCTCTCTTGCAAACCGTTGGCTCTAGAAAGGTGACTAATACGATGGCTATTGTAAGTGAGGTATTTTCTTAATTTCATTTTCAGACCATGCATTGCTGGTGATCATCTTATAACCTGCAGTGATGCAGAATTCCTGCATTAGCTCTGGTAGTTTATATGTACTCCTCGGGGTTTTCATAGATACAATCATGTCATCTGCAAATGGAGATGGTTTTACTTTTTCATTTCCAACTTAGATGTCATCTGTTTCTTTCTCTTGCCTAAATGCTCTGGCTAGAACTTCCAGAACAATGTTGAATAAAAGTGGTGAAAGTGGGAATCTTTGTCTTACTTCTGATCTTCAGGCAAAGGCTTACAATCTTCCACCTTTGAGTATGGTGTTAGAAGAAGGTGTTTTATGAATGCCCTTAATCATGCCTGGGAAGTTCCCTTCTAGTCCTAGTTGGTTGAGTGTTTTTATCATGAAAGAATGTTGGATTTTGTCCAAAACTTTTTGCTCTGCATTGAAAGCATTATGTTGGGTTTTTCCCTCTGTTTTTTTAATGCAGTATAATGCATTGGTTCATTGACTGATTTCTACATATGGAGCCACCCCTCGCACTCATAGGATTTCATTTGGTTGTGCTACATGGAACTCTTTCAATTGGACTCAGTTCACTAACTTTGGGTTGAGAATTTTTGTGTCTATATTCACCAAGAATAGTCAGCTGTACTCGTCTTGCTCTGTCATTATGTAGCCTCCACATCATGGTAATCCTGGCCTCATGAAATAAGAGCTTTTCCTCTCTCTTCTATGTTTTGGAAGAGACTGAACAGGATTGATGTTACTTTCCCTTTGCAGCTTTGTTACTATCCACTAGCAAAGCCATCTGCCTGCAAGTTTCTCTTTGATGGGATTTTTCTCATTACCAATTCAGCTTCTTATTATATTCTGTTTTATCTTTTTTTGGGGGGGGGTGCCGGGGCTCGAACTCAGGGCCTTGCACTTGCTAGGCAAGCACTTGTACCACTGAGCTAAATCCCCAGCCCCATATTCTGTTTTAGATTTTCTTCCCCTAAATATCTATGTAGTTTGCTCCTTGACTTCTTTCACGTCTTTGTTCTCAGTGAGATTTTCGCTGGCCACTATATCTAAAATAAGCCCTCTAATCTCTCTCTTCTATGCTGTTTTTCCCTTAATAATTATTGCCATTTGATACATTATTTACCTTATTTATTGTCTGTCTACCCCTCTAAAAAAACATAGGATACGAGAGGCAGCAATCTCCTTTTCTTCTTTTTATTTTGAAGCAGGGTCTTGCTAAGTTACCCAGGCTAGCCTTAAACTTGTAATCCTCCTGCCTCAGCCTTCCCATTGCTGGGATTACAGGTGTGCACCACCATGCCCGGTTGAGGCAGCAATTTCTACACGTATTGTTCCCCACTGCAGGCCTAGCACCTAACAGTTAGAAATGCACCAATGAATCCGTATAGAGCTGGAGCTCAGCGGGTGAAGGGAGAGTAGTTCCTGGGTGAGGTAGGTCCTTATAGGCCATAGTCACTCATTTAGATTTTAGTTTGAAATGAATGAAAGGCATTAAAAGGTTTCAGACCAAAGAGTAAAATGATCGTGTTTATGATTTAAGATCAATCTGGAAAACATACTAAACACACATACACACTGAATAACGTTGCTGGTGGGCATGGTGAATTTATACTGGTCGGCTCCAGCTTTTCCCAGTGCAGGCAGAGGCTGAAGCCAGCTGCTAGGAGACAGGGAAACCCAGCACTTTAGGTAGTTAGGTGGGGCTGAAAGGGTCAGCAGGGCACTTGGGGAGAGGGTACAAGTTTTCTGGAGCTGCTGTTACAAAGCACCATGAACTGGATGGCTTCAGATGACAGAAGCTTTCTCCCCCAGTGCAGGAGGCTCAAAGTCTGGAATAAAGCGATCACAGGCCACTCTTCCTTGAAAGCCATGGGAAAGGGTGTTCCCTGCCTCTCTTCACTTTCAGGTGGTGGCTGCCATGCTTGGCATCTTTGGCCGCTGACTTGTGATCCTCCTGCCTCAACCTCCCAGAGTGCTAGGGTTATGGGCATGCACCACCATGCCCAGCCATCTTCTCTTTTTTATAGGGACACCGTTTGCATTGCCTTTAAGGCCATCCTACTCCAGTATGACTCATCTTCACTTGATTATGTCTGCCAAGACCAGGTTTTCAAATAAAGCCCCATTCACAGGTACCAGGGCTTAGGACTTAACAGAGCTTTTCAGAGATGCAATTCAGCTCACAACAGAAAGCTTCAGGCATTCAACCGAACCCCAGTGCGGGATGCATATGATCTCAATGGAAGAGAAGGACAGAGTTTAAGAAAGGAAGACTATTTATAAGGAGAAAAAAGCAGAAGACTGAAACAAGCTGCTCTGGAGAGAGGGCCTGGGGTCCAGAAAAGATGGAGACCCTCGAGCCTTTGTCCCTTGTTTCTTTTGTTAGGGTCAGGGGCCCTTCTTCCTAGGTAGACACCGGGAACTTGTCACAATCTGAGTGGTTGCCTGGGCTGTCTTTGAGTGGGTCCCAGGCCACAAGACGCTGACCTGGACACCCTTGCTGAGGTTTGCATTCCTTTTGGTGAGTTTCATTTCACTTCCTCCTGCCCTTTTATCCTTATGAGGGCCTTATCTCAGGGATTTACAGGTTGGTTAGGAGGAATGTTACAGAAAGTCAACTTAGAGTTAGTGATTAAGTAAGGGGATATGTGCATCTAGTGCACTAATACAGTGACCCTAGAGTGAAGATATAGGTGTGTAGGTATTTCTATATACTAAATAAGAGCTTTCTTTTAACTTAAGTAGCCACTCCTTGTCTCCTTCACATTTTATTGGAGGTGGGAGGGGCAATTATTCTGGTTTCCATGCTCCTGGCTTCCCCTGAGCTTGGCCTGTCACCTCTTCCTCTGATTAATCTCTTTATTAGAGAGCATTCCTTCTTTTGTTGGAAATTCTTATGCCATTTTTGCTATCTGGTGTCTTTCTACGGTCTCGTATTAGCCAGTTTTAGTAAGCTTTCCTACTAATTTCTTTAACAAAACCTAATGAGGCCCTTACCCTATCCTTTCCCTGCCTCCAGACCCCCATCCCTACAAGAGGACAAAAGTCACACAGTGCTGTTGGTGGGTACACTGTCAATGCACCCTGTCTGGGAATAGGAGATTCAGATTTCCAGTACCATTCACAAAAGCCCAAAGCTAATAAAATCCTTCTGCACCGGGCACAGTGGCGCACACCTGTCATGCCAGCACTCAAGGGCCTGAGGCAGGAGGACTATGAGTTCCAGGACAGTCTAGGCTGCACAGCTTTACATAAAGTAATTCTGCAGCATAGCTGTAACAGCGTATAGAAACCTCTGACAGTGTTCCTGAACTCTTCCTCCTGACCTGCTATTGATTCCAAGGCAAAGGAGGGTGGGGAAATAAAGGTGGTCATGCGTGACCCCTGGTTTCAGGCATACTTATTCTCTCCATGGGGTTGGCAGGGATGTGCCTACTTTTAGTTCTGCTTGTAGTCATCTGACTTATCTTCCTTTTTTCTCAGTCCAGCTAAATGTGTTCTCATTATCCTTTGATTCCTTCCTCCTTTTCTGCAGCCCTGGCTGGCCTTGGCCTCCTCCATCCAGCTCACATGGTGCCATCCCTGCCCTGGAGCCCCTCCCATCTGTGCCTACAACAGTAAACTTCCCCCACCATGACACTGATGCCCCTATGGTATGGTGACCATTCCTCAAGCACAGACCCCCTCCCCTGAGGGCAGCCCCTGCTGCAGCAGGGAGCAGAGTGGAGGATGATACAGAGACATATGTCCAAGATGCTTACCTGCAATACAAGTGAGTCAGTCAATAAAACTGCAAAAGATCAGCACTCCTGTCACAAAAGGACAGATACGGAGCTGGGCGTGCTCTCCTCCCAGCATTGGGGAGGCTGAGGCAGGAGGATTGGTGCAAGTTTGAGACCAGCCCAGGCTCCATGGTGAGTTCAACACCAGCCTGGACTACATAGTGAGACCCTGTCTCAAAAAACCAAAAAAAAAAAAAAAAAGGAGAAGCAGAAGCAGAATGAGCAGAAGCAGAAATAGAAGAAGCAGAAGAAGCAGCGGTGGAGGCAGGGGCAGAGGCGGAGGTGGAGGAGGAGGAGGAAGAAGAAGAAGGGGAGGAGGAGGTAGGAGAAGGAGATGGAGAAGGAGGAGGAGACTGCTATTACAAAAGGACAGATACTGCACGGTTCTTACATGAGGTATGCGGTAGTAGCCTGATTCAGAGATAGGAAGCCATGGTCACTGCCAGGGTTGGGGACAAAGTTCCAGTTCTACAGGTGGTGAGTGCACACAATCATGTGAATGTGCTTAAGGCCACAGAACTGTGCGCTTAAATATGGTTGAAATGGCACATTTTCATGTATATTTCATCACCAAAAAATTAAAGTACAATATATTAGATGGGAAATGTGCTGGAGAAAAATAAAGATAAGAAAGGGAGGACTTAGGATGCATCTTGAGACCATGATGTAAAGTGAAATAAATCAGACACATAAGCTTCAATATGCATGGTTTCTCTTATATGAGAAACTCAATACATAAATTAAGACCAAAACAAAAGATAGATGATAGAAAATAGGGAGACAGATCTTTTGAAAATGGGAAGGAGACAAGAGGTAGAGGAGGGGTAAGCGAGGGGAGGGGAAGAAGATGAGAAAAGAATGAATTTGATCACTGTATACTGCAAAACTGCACCAACAAAAAGGAAAACAACACACAGTACTCCTCATGCAATAAAAAGATTATTAAATACACACACATATTATATGTTTCTTGAGTGGTTCACAAACTGTGGTAGATCCACACCCTAGAGCAGTGATGGCAAACCCTTTAGAGCTTTCAATGACACAAACAGCCCACTGCCCACACATGCCATAGAATATTATTCAGCAATAAACAGGAAGACACTGAATGCCCATGACAACTTGCATGTCTGTCAGGAGTATGATGGTAAGAAAGGGTGATCCTGAAAGGCCCCTATGGTATCATTTCACACTAATATTAGCAATTTAGATTTAACAATACACGTTTTTACTTCTTGGATATATTAAGTTACTGTTTGTAGTCTTCTCTTTCGTGCGCCGTTTCTAAAGCCTTCAACTTTGCCAATTCACTTGTGCTGTCCTCAGTGGCTAGCGGCTAGCAGCTCTCGGATCTGTAGCCTTTGTCTTGCAGAACCTCTCCTATTTGTGGTACCTTCTTACTGTGCAAATGAGTGTTTTTGTTTCAGTTTTAGTTTTGGTTTTGGTCTGCAGTATTTTGTTTTGTTTTGTTTTTTAGACAGAGTCTCCCTGTGTAACCTAGACTGGCCTCGAACTCACTGTGATCCTCCTCCCTCAGCCTCTCTGGTGCCCTGGATGTGGCAGAAGCCTCATTTCCAGGCACAATATAGCAGACATTTGCCTGCCCTGGTTCTGCCAAACTGAGAAACCAAGTCCCACCCACAGTCTGGGGCCACAGACACAAGGAACCAATGCAAGCATCGGATCTCTAGGAACACAGCTCTCCCGGGGTCCCTGCCTGAGACTTGATACACCCCCACCCCCCACCCCCATGGAGAAAGTGTGTGGGCTCCGGTCTCCAGGAGAGGGCAGAGCAGGATGATGCCCATTCAGAAGCCATAGTCAGTCACCATTCCCAACCTACAGCCACTCCGGCCTTCTCCTGAGTGAAACAGCAGCAAGAGCTGCCAAGCATCTTTGGCAGAGGATCTGTCTTTTTTTTTTTCTGTGTCTTTGTTTGCATTCTCATGGTCGCTGATAGGAAGCATGCACAGGGCTCTTGGACACTTTTTTTTTTTTTGAGACGGTCTCCCTATGCAGCTCAGGCTGGCCTCGAACTCACTATGTAGCCCAAGATGGCCTAGAACTCTCCTGCCTCAGCTTCCCACCACACCTGGCTCTTGGATATTTTTAATACTAGCTTTATTGAGATTTAGTCCAAATAATGTACAATTTGTCTATCTGAAGTATACAGTTCAGCCAGGCATGATGGCTCATCCTGTAATCCAAGCTACTTGGGAGGCTGAGGCAGGAACATCGAGAGTTTGAGGCCAGCCTGGGCAATTTAGGAAGACCCTGTGTCAAAATAAAAAAAAGTGGGTTGGGCATGGTGGCACACACCTGTAATCCCAGCACTTGGGAGGCTGAGGCAAGAGGATTGCCAAGAGTTTGAGGCCAGCTTGGGCTACATAGTGAGTTCAAGCCCACCCTGAACTACATAGCGAGGCCTTGTCTCAAAAAAACAAACGAACAATAAATAAAAATTTAAATAAACAAAATGCTTATAAGGAGTCCCCCCAAGTAGTAACCAGTCCCTAAAATAGGTTTTCGGTGTTGTGATTTCTATCAGATTAATACAGTAATTTCTACCAACCACCATGTATGATGATGACAGGGTGATGTCTGCAAAAATACTGACAGGAATCCCAATGGCTCTTGGAGACAAGCACATATCCATAAATACACAAGGAGGTGGCTCCATGCTGAGTATCCTCCCAGGGGACGCACACAGCTGGATTAGGGTGGCAGAAGCTGCTGCTCGCCCTCTAGTGGAGGGAGTGAGAAAATGAAACAGAAAAAATGAGGTGGTTTGACTGCCTGGCAGAGAATAAAAACAGGGAAATGTGATTTAGGACAAAGACTTCAGATGAAGGAAATGATGTTTACACTTGGAGCTGAATGACGAAATAGCAGTCAGCTTTGCAAAGATTAGGGACAAAGCCTTCCCAGCAGAGGGGACAACAGGGACAAAGATACAAATGTGCCGTGTGTTTCTGGAAGGGATAAAAAGGCTGGGCCCAACCTCATGAGTCTGGGAATGGAACTTAACTCTCAAGAGCTGCAGAAAACCACTGCAGGGAACAAAGCAAGGCACACAGTACACCAGCCGCCCACCGTGTGAGGCATGGACTCCAGAGCCCATGGCCCTGTGTGGAACTGGGAAGGTCACACCTCAACTGAGCCTAGCCAAATCAGAACTGGGCTTGAAGGCCTGCCCCCAATTCTGACCTTCCTTCTCCCCTAGTCCTGTAGTGTTGGGGTATGCACACTACACCGCAGCTCCAGACCCACTGCTCTCCCTGTCTGAGCTGTTCACTAGGATCGTAAACTCCATTCCAATAAAGAGATAGAGGGGCAATGTTTAAGGAAAGGAAGACACTTTATTTGCAGGAAAGGAAGAAAGGAGGGGACAGAAAGCTACTCTATGAGGGAGAGTAGAGGGTCTGGAGCTGGAAATCCTGACGGCCTTTGTCTTCAGCCTCTTTTTATCGAGTGGCAGAAAGAGCCTTTTTCCTCGAGCTTGTCACAACCTGATCGACTGTCCAAGGCCATGAAACTCTAACCCTCTTGCCATCATCTGTGTGCAAATTTCTAAGTGAGCTTCATTTGGTTTTCTTTGTCCTGTCAGGCCCTGTCTCTGAAATTCATAGGCTGTTTAGGTGGGACTGTACATACAAGGTTGAGTTAGCAATTAAGGGAAACAACACACACACACACACACACACACACACACACACACACACATATATGAGTATATATCTTATATATTGGTTTTCTGTTATGCAGCTCCCTCTCCAGTTTCTCTCCTTTGTACTTTACTGTAGGCAGGGAGGGGCAGGTAACTTTTGTGGTAGGGTGCTGGGAATCAAACTCTGGGCCTTGCACTTGCTAGGCAAACACTTTACCACTGAGCTAAATCCCCAACCCCTGGCAGCTAACTTTCTGGCTGGGGCATCCAGTGGAGCCATGCTGTGTTCATCAGCTCTCCCAGTTCTCCTAACTGCTCCTTCCAACAAAGATTTAACTCTTCCTAGTCAAGATTTTCCAGAAAGCTTACTGAGGCCTTCATCCTATTATTTCCCCCTTGCTCTACAGTCCCCATCTTTGTACATGGCTCAGGGTATCAAGCTGCTTAAGCCCAAAGTCCATGACCATCCTGATTCCTCTTCCTCTCCTCCTCCGAAGCCAGTGGTATAGTCTGTATCTAGAATGTCCCCAAACGTCTTCTGTGTCCAGAGGCAGGGCTCTGGAAGGTGACTGGATCCCAGGGTGCTACATTAGCAGGCTCACCCACAGATGGGTTCATGACTGATGTGCTGTTGTGGGGGTGGGGGCTGCTTGGTCTCTGCTTCCTGGCTGTCATAGGGTGAGCAGCTCTCTCCCACCAGACCCTTCCACCACACTCTTCCTGCCTTGCAGCAGCCAACCATGGACTGAACTCTCTGAAGCCATGAGCCAAACACCCCACCCCCCCCACCCCCGCCTTTAAGTTGTGCTGGTGGGGATTTTGTCCCAACACCAGGAAACTGACTAAGACAGAACCCCGGGGCACACACGTGCTAAACACACTCTTCACCACTGAGCCACACTCCAGCCCCCAATGCCTCTAGGACCACGCCCCCTGTACCCCCACCCCCAGCCCTGTCACCTCTGCAGGTGGCCACAGAGCTCAGCTCTTTCCCCACTGCCAGTCATCACTGAACAAAGCCTGTTATTGAGGCTCTGACAAATGTCCACCTTTGTTCCTCTTTGACACTGCTGTCCTTATACAAACAGGGGAGGGGACATGTGATGACAGCAGCAGAGGCTGCCAGCCCAGGAGTGCTGCCGGACCATGAGGCACTCGGACAGGGCCAGGGACAAGTTCTTGTATGGCCCCCCAAAAGAAACCCAGCCTGCCACACCTTCATCTCAGTCCTCTGGTTCCCGGAACTGGGGGATCATGGGGGACAAGAAATTGCTGCTGTTTAGGTCCCCAATGTGTGGTATTTTGTTTCAGCAGTCATAGGAAATGCTGGAAACATAAGCCCTCACAGAAGTGTTGAGCTGCCTCCTTGCCCAGTTTTTTGTTGTTGTTTGTTTTGAGGTACCAGGGATTGAACCCAGGTCCTTCACACTGAGCTACATGCCCCGGCCTTTTTACATTTTTTGAGGCAGGGTCTTGCTATGTCACTAAATCCCCTGAGCTGGGCTTGAACTTGCAAGCCTCCAGCCTCAGCCTCCTAGAGTGCTGGATTTATAGGTGTGCACCACTTCACCTGGTTCCCTGTGTTAACAGGAACTAGTGAGACAGGAGTTAGGATTCTATCAGGCAGTGAAGACAGTGGCCCCAATGGAGTCTGCTGAGTCCCAGCTTCCAGGGACCTCACACAAACATCTGCCAGGTGTCCTTCGCTGTCTGGGACTCCCAGAGCATATGCAGGTGGCCACTGGCACCAGGGCCCATGGGCACCACGTGGGCACCACATAGCTGGGATATTGGGAAACATGGAGTCCCCTGTTGTCACCAGGTTGGGTCTGAGATTCCCAAAGCTGAAATAAGGAACTTAACCCATGCTTTTGTGACAAATTTGCTAACTTCTGTCTCAGACTGTCACTAAGAGGCATGGGAAGGGTGTCTTAGAGATTTAGGATGTTCTTGAGAGTGTGCGCGTGTTAGTTTGGAACTGGGAGCATTTCACTTTTCTGGAGGAGATGGAAAGCCCGGGAGAAAGTGCTCCCCCAGAAAGGGTACTAGCCCATCCCACAGGCATGGGGGGAGTTGTTTTGGAGCCTCTCAGACTGCTCCTTACTTTCTTCAGCCTATTTATGTTCTTTTAGCGATGGGCCTGGTAAGGAAGGTATCTGAATTTAACCAAAAAAAAATATTGAAATAGAGCTCCTTTATTTTAGGATCAGGATCCTGCTCCTCTTCACTTAACTGAGCCAATTCATGGCCTTCTAGTGATGGATCACCTTAGGTAATTTCAGCTGAGTCCTGGAAGTTGCAGTCTTTTTTTTTTTTTTTTTTTTTTTTTTTTTTGGTGGTGCCGGGGATCGGACTCAGGCCCTTGTGCTTACAAGGCAAGCACTCTAATCACTGAGCTAAATCCCCAGCCCATTGCAGTCTTCTTAAAAGTACAATTTTTAGTTATGACTTTCTTGTCTCTATCTTTTATTTCTTCTGCCCCACCTCACTATAGGGTAGAAATCATAGCATTTACACAAAGACCCACACTCCCTTCTAAACCCCTTAAAACCCCTGGACAAGGAGCCCTTGAGGGTATCCTGCTCAGAAGCCCCTTCCTGGCTAGAGGGAGCTCTACTTCCTTGCCTTTATATCTTTACATTAGCTTGCAACCTACCTCCTCCATCTGCATTCTTCATCACTGTGCAGCATGACCCCGGTGCTCCCCATACCATTACCCCATTTTTTTTTTGAGACAGAGTCTCACTATGTAGCCCAGGCTAGCCTCAAATTCACAACCATCCTCCTGCCTCAGCCCCTGGAGTGCTGGGATGACAGGCATGTGCCACCATGCCCGGCCCTTGTCCCGTTAACAAACATTTCTATCACCAGTGAGCTCTCCTCAGTCACTGGCACATAGAAAACCTCAGAGCTGTATTAACACAAGGTCAACTTTGTATCAAAGTAATACACACAACTGTGCGTGGAGAAAATAAACACATAAGGAAATTTTCATTACTGGTCATCTCACCACATCCATCCAAATGATACCAAGAGTACACACTTACAGTGTTTACTTCTTTATTTCACACTTTACTAACTTCATGTCTGGGCCTTTTCACACTAACTCCAGAGCATGTACTATATGACAAGATGCCTGAAAAAGGCTGGCTGTGCAGCTGTCACCATATCCATGACCTCTGACTTTAATGTGGCCTTTGAACGTTACAGAGGACGGAGCATGAGTCTCTCCAAGGTTTGCTGTTAACACTCCTCAGCCCCTGGCATCCCCCAGGATGCTCCCAAGAGCTAGCTCCACCTCACCACACAGTCCCCTCAGAGGGGCAATATCACAAGGCTGTGGGCATGCCTTGCTGGCAGGCACCATGCCTAGGGCTGCAAGTGTTGCCATTTCAGTACCACTTCCACTACCATCAGCACCTGCACTGTTTCAGTCTTGCTCAGCTGGACTTACTGCCGCCTGGAGTTCTCCTGGGTACAGGGCAGCAAGATGGAGTGGAAGGCCATAGCTGCTAAGGTGAAGAGGTGGGTTCCCTCGTGGGAAACCAGGTCTAAGTAGCACCAGAAAGGAAGGCAGCACGCCCCAGGTCTGGACCAATGGTAGAATTGAAAGCCCTTGGTGTCTGACATATGGTGCCATAGGAAGTGGCAGGAAAGGCCCAGTTCCAGGCCCGATGCTGACCCACGTGGTCCAGAGGATCTTCCCAGCCCCAATGACCCTCACATTTAGCCAGACCCCTTTCAGAAGCCCCCACTGCAGCCAGCAGCCACTACCCAGGGAATAGGTGGCCCCACAGCCTGTCCTCCCGCAACATGCCTGCCTCTCCTCCCCCATCCACTGGCCCCAGCAGCAGTGTCTACCTGGAGATAAGATGTCTCTGTGCCTGCGAGGACCTGCCCCATACGAAACTCTGCAACCCAGTGGTCACCATCACCCTAGGGCCAGGTCCCTTCAGCAGAGATGCAGGCCAGAAGGCCACTGCATCTGCCCCCATCTTCAGGCACTGAAGATGACCTGTACTGGCCTGAACTCTCTGTGCAGGTCCTGGCCCCAGGACTTGTGAATGTGACCTCATTTGGGAAAAGGTCTTTGAAGACGTGGCAAAGGTAAGGATCTTGAGATGAAATCATCCAGAGGGCCCCACATCCAGGATATGATGTCCTTACAAGACACAGAAGAGAAGATGAAGACAAAGGAGGCGGCGGCCGCGTGACCACAGAGGCAGAGACCAAAAGGATGGTGTAGGAGCCAAGGAACATGCAAGACTGCCAGCAACTGTCCAAAGTTCAAGGCAGGCCTGGGGCTGATTCTCAGAGCCTCCTGAAGACACAATTTGAGCCAGGCACAATGGCGCGCACCTGTCATCCTGTCATCTCAGCACTAGGGAGGCTGAAGCAAGAGGATCACAGGAGTTTGAGGCCACCCTGGGTTATACAGTGAGCTTAAGGCCATCCTGGACCACATAGCAGGCCAGCCCGTCTCCAGGAAAAAAAAAAAAAAAAGAGAGAGAGAGAAGAGGACAACTTGCCTTCAGATTCTGGTTTCTAAAACATGAGAGGATAAGTTTTTGTTGTTTTTAAACCACCAGGCTTGTGGCAAAACAGAACTAAGAGTGCTCTTGCAGAAAAGTTGTAAGACTAGGACTTCAATGAAGTACCTGTGACAGAAACTGTCCACACCTTCAGTACTTTCCCAAAGTCCAGGATGATGAGACGCCTGTGCTTTAGGAAAGGGAAAGGCTGCTCACTGCCCTTCAGACACTGGGAAAGCCCCACCTGGGCACACAGCAGGAAGCCCTGGTCCTGGAGCATGGCGGGGTCAGAGAGAAGGGCCCAAACCCAGGGTTAGGGATGCATGTGCACTGCAGGCCTTCCAACTTCCAACTTCCTCCATGCACCAGAACTGCTATGCCATCCTCCAAATGCCCAGAACCTCGCACACATTGAAAAATGCCCTATTGTTCTTGATCTAGCCATTAGTGACAACTGGTTTCCATTTGCAAGGCCAGGACATTTGGAGCTGGTGGAGGACATGGCATCGCCAGCTTCCAGAACAAGATCATGGCCACCCATGATTTGCTGCTTGCAAAAGCAAAGTGTACAAGTGTGAAGCACCCCTCTGCAGGCCACAGAGGGCTGGCAACTCCAAACCCAAGGTAATGCAAGGGAGAAAATGGACGTGACTACATAAAGATACAAACCTCTGCTAGGTGTGGTGGCACACACCTGTAATCCCTGCACCCCCGGAGGCTGAGGCAGGAAGATCAGGAGTTCGAGCCCAGCCTGAACTACATAGTGAGTAGTAGTGAGTAGTCTCACTATGTAGTTGAGTAGTTGTCTCAAAAACACAAAAAATCTTCAAGGCCAAAAAACACTGGTAGCAAAAGCAAAGTGGAAAAAGATGTGTGAAGACAAGAGATACTTTTGTCTAATGACCAAAGTGCTGCTAAAAACCAAGAAAGAAAAGGCAACCACCCAATAGAAAAATGGCTGGAAGACAAGTGCAGCCAGCTCACAGCCATGGAGTGGAAGGGCCCTAGCCCTCGGAAAAGAGGCTCCACTCACTCTTGGGGGACAAGGGCCCAGCAGACAGCTGAAAGCCAGAGGCCCACCTGCCTGCCCACCCACTTGTCCGGTCCCGTCCCATTCCTAGGAGGCCACGGCTCCACCTCCTCACCTTGATCCCAAAGACACACGTGATTAGCATGCAAGCATTTTCACTGCACCGTTATTTATGAGCAGAGACACTGAGAGCAGCCCAAAGGTCCATCAGCGGCACTGGCTAAACAAAGGGCCAGGTGGGAGTAGCTGCCAGGAGTGGCAGTGCTCGGGCCGGGGTACCGGGTAGGCAGCTGATCTCCAGAGCCCATCTCCATCTGGACTCCTGCAGCTGGCAGGAGAGACAAGCAGTTCAGGCAGACAGAGGGAAGGAGAGGGTCAGAAGACCAATGGGCCAAGGCCAAGGCCCTGCAGCTACCCATGGGGCCTGCTCTGTGGCACCAAGCCCTCGATTCTGGACTGGGAAGGGTGGCAGAGGTGGCGAGGTCCCAAGTGTGGTGGTAGCGGGCCCTACTCGATGCACTCCATGACGTGGATCTGTAGGGTATCCATGTCAGGCGCCTGATACTGGCACTTGGGACAGCAGTAGTCAGGTGGCTCCTCGGGGGGACTCCTCCTCTGGTTGGGCACGTGAAAGGAGTGGTGTACTGGGGACAGAGAACAGACCATCTGGGTATCAGAGGGATGGGGGACAGTGAGGTCCTGGAGCCTTGGCTAAAAGGGTCCCTTATCCACATGTGACCAGCAGCCCTGAGTAGCGTAACACACCTCCCGAGGCAGGGCTGGGCTCCTGATGGGGGGCCAAGAGCAACCCAATACACACCCACTCACCAGAGGCAGGGGGCAGTGTGGGCTGTGGGACCTCTACATGCCGCTTCCTCAGGTCCTCGATCCTGGGGAGACGCAAACCATCTGCTCAGCACATGTGCAGGCAAAGCTCTGAGCTCCCTCTGCTGAGTGGCCAAGGCCTCCAGAGGGCAGGCAGAGGGAGAAGAGAGGCCTGGGGAGCCCAGCACCACGCCCCACCTGGCTGACTCCTGGCAGCTGGCCTTGAGCTTGCTGAACTCACGCTGCAGCTGATCCAGCTGCTCCTGTAGCACTTCCTTCTTCTCCGCCAGTTTCTCCCGGGCCTGCCGCTCTGCCTGGAAGTCAGCCTTATAGATGTCCGCCTGGCAGGTGCGAGAGGGACGTGCCACCAGCTGCCAGCCACACACTGGGCACATCCTGTTAGGCCCTGGGGACAGAGCAGAGACACCCCCCAGCCCCTGGCAGCAAAGGGAGCAGACAGACCAGCAAGTGACCACTCGGGCACAGAGAGGCGGAAGCAGTGTGGGCACACAGAACATAAGACTATGCGAGACAAACCCCAGAGGAGGGCTTCACCTGTGCCTTCAGGACTGGCACCGTCTCCATCACCATCTTGTGCTGCTCAGCCTCCTCCTTCAGCTTGTCAATCACCTCCTGCTTGGCCACAAGGGCCTCCTCAGCCTGCTGCAGCTGCTGCTTCAGGTCTTCCAGCTGCATCCCCTATGAGAGCAGGGGTGCTGACACAGTGAGGATGGCAAGCGGCTGGAGCTGGGAGCTGATCCCATGACCCCAGTATGTGTGAGGAGAAGGCAGCATCCCATCACAGCCCAAGGACAGAGGTGGCCAAGGTTCTCTTTGGGACATGCAAGAGTCTCAGAACTGAGAAGACCTCCGAGGTCATGGGACACTACCTCCCCCAGCACTTGTTCCCCTCAGAGTCACCAGTGGGACAGACCTGTGTCCCACCAAGGACAGGGTCCACCCTCCCTCACCCGCAGGCACAGCTAAGTCGCCTATTGGTTGCCCACTCATCCCACAGGTGCCCCGCATGCATGCGCGCAAGCACATGCACATTCTCCACCACAATTTACTGCCTCCTGCAGATTAAGTGGCCATTTTTATAACTAAGTCTTCCTCATGTGACCTGGTTTCAGGCTTACTCCTTACAAATCTCCTCTGGGTGCACTGATGGTTGACAACATCCTTCTTAAAACATAATCGCTAGAAACTCCACCCAGTTTAGGTCTGGTGAGGACAAACTAGGAGAGGGTTCCCAGCTGCCTTTCCAGGCCAGGGTAGAAGCATTCCTCAGACTCACCCCAGCTCGGGAAACCCAGCCCTGGGGACAAGTGTGTCTCTAGCCCTTCAGGGAAAGTATGCCAAGGCCAGGGCCCAGCCCATCCTGAAAGCAGCCTGCTGACAAGCCCCATCTCCCAGCGGCCTTTCCAGAACTGTTGCAGCCACACACATTTCCTCTCAAAAGCCAACTGTGTCGTGTGACAGGAAGAGGCAAGGTCAGCCATGGAAACAGCCCAGGCCACCATACTTACTCGCTTGCGCTCACCGCTCACCACGCTACTTTTGATGTGGTTGTCATAGTCCTGGAAGAGCTGGTGATAGGCCACCTGCAGCTGGGCCAGCTTCCGCCTGTAGAAAAGGAGCTGCGACTGGTCTCAGGCCTGTGTCCACCTCTCCTCTTCCTCCTTGTCACCTCCCAGACCCAGAAGGGGGCCTCTAGGTGTACAACTGGACCCCTAAGGCCACCAACTCTGACATGGGCCTGCAAGTGTTTCCCACAACCGATGTGGTGGCTTAGTTCATATCATCTTCTTTAAAGCCAACATTTTTAAATGTTTGTAATAAGGGCACGGGTGGAGTACAGTGGCAGAGCCCTTGCCCGGCATGTGCAAGCCCAGCACTAAAAAGAAGATAAAGTAAAATGACCATAATCAAACACATCAGCTTCAAAAGCATCAGCTTCACGAAGCACACAGAGGCAGAGAGCCTGTCCTGAATTAAAGAACGCTGAAAGAGCAGCAACACAACCACAGGGTAGAAGATGCATGGGAACTGCAGCATGGCTAATCCCAGTGCCCAGAGACACACAGCTGGGGGACGGCCCCACAGCCCACTCACTTCTCCTCTGAGGCTGTTTGGCGCTCCATGCGCAGCGCAGCCTCCACGCTCTGGTTCTGCATACGCAGCTGGTCCACCTGCACACTGTGCTGCTGCTGCAGCGCCTCACGTTCCTTCTCCAGCTGCCGAGCCTGCTCGCTGGCTGCCCGCGCCCTATGCAGGAAAAAGTGTACTGAGGGCTAAGCCAGGGGCAGAGACAGCCACCTCGTGTGCACCGTGACGCTCCCTGCACTGGGAGGGTGCCCCTATGCAGGGGACATAACAAGGTGGCAAGAACCACAGCAGCATCCCTGACGCTGACCTAATGTCTCACATATGGATGCCAAATCCCTTTCGCGAGGGAGGCGGCGGGCGGGTGTGAAGCCAGGCCTGTGCGGTTGAGCCGCTTTCCCCCCCCCGATGGGGGCACTCCCTGTGCGGAACAGTCTGAGCCACGAGGCCTACTCAGGGCACCCGTTTCCACCTGGGGTTGGGCATCTTGCTATGCGCCTGGCACAGGACCCCAATGTAACCCGCCTGACAGATGTGCAGGGATGGCCACGTGGCAGCAGTGGCCTCTGTGCAGTTTCTCTGGTCTCCCTGGGCTCCTGCACTGAAAGATACACCCGCCTGCACTCTGCCCTGTGTGAACTTCAGCCAGGATGGTGACCATGCCAGGTCCTAGTGCTCCCGGAGAGATGCCCTTGGGATTGGGGCTGGGGCCCTTGAAATGCCACTTACCTGGCCTCCAAAGCCTGCCGTTCCTTGGTGGCAGCCTCCAAGCGGCTCTGGCTCTCCTGGAGTTCCCCCAGCAAGGATGTCACCTGGGCTTTCACAGAAGCCTTGTCCTCAGCCATCTGCTGCAGAAGAATCACTTCCTGTCAGCGCTACTTTCTGCCAGGCCTGGGGCAGCCCACGGGCAGCTGAGGTCCACAAACCTGAGGGCTTCTCTCCTGCACCCACCACCCCCAAACCCAGGCGCCCCAACACCTTGGGAGCCCAAAAGCTACCTGACTCCCCAGTCACCACTCCTACCCTCCCTGCTGGCAGAGACACGTTCCTTGCTGTCCCTCCACACACCACACCACACCACCCAGCCACCCAACCTGCTCAACCCACCCTTCACCTCCAACAGATACCTGAGCCAGTGCACGAGCCAGCAAGGCAAGTCAGGCAATAAAAAGGGATCGATTCCCAGGAGCCCCTGCCTCCAGGTCCTCTCCTCATCCCTGTGGATGAGGCAACAAGAAACTCCAAAGGGATGCAGGGGCACAGAGGAGCCTGGAGTCCTATGACATCACCAGCAGCTTAGCCACTGCCCTGGGGGCTGAACGCAGAGACTGTGTGGCTATGGCCCCAGCAGGAACCTTTACTCAGATACTTTGGGACTCGAAGACACCAACAAAAGTACAGGACCAAACCACAGGCCTGGGGCTGCTAGAAGGTGAGAGGCTTAGCCAAGCAGGAATGGCTGCTGAATCTTAGTAAATACCAAGAACTGCAAAACCTGCATACCATTCAAAGCTCTGCACTGCGATCTGAACTAATCAAACACAGCTTCCAGAAGCCTTGGCCGCATTCCTAGGACATCCTCAGCCCCTTCCCAGGCCTGTCTGGAAAGCTTAGCCACACCTGACACAGGCCCATGACCTTCCTTGGAGCCCTTGCTGAATCCTTCTCTGTCTCTCTGAGATATCTGTATTTCCTACACTCCAGTGGTGTCTGTCTTGAGACCTGAGCACGATTCCTTTGACACAGAATCACTGAGAAGGCCAAGGCCAGAGTCCCTAGGGCTCGTGGGGAGGGTGGGGTCTAACTCTGCTATGTGCCAGCTTTATATACAGTGGCCTCTTCACATTGACATCTTTGTCATCTTTCACTCGAGCTTTCTTCCCTGTCCAACACCCTTCTCTCTTCCTCCCTCTCACCTCCTTCCTTCTCTCTTCTTTAGGTGCTAAGAACAGAACCTGTCATCCTCTGTATCTAGAATGTCCCCAAACGTCTCCTGTGTCCAGAGGCAGGGCTCTGGAAGGTGACTGGATCCCAGGGTGCTACATTAGCAGGCTCACCCACAGATGGGTTCATGACTGATGTGCTGTTGTGGGGGTGGGGGCTGCTTGGTCTCTGCTTCCTGGCTGTCATAGGGTGAGCAGCTCTCTCCCACCAGACCCTTCCACCACACTCTTCCTGCCTTGCAGCAGCCAACCATGGACTGAACCCTCTGAAGCCATGAGCCAAACACCCCACCCCCCCCACCCCCGCCTTTAAGTTGTGCTGGTGGGGATTTTGTCCCAACACCAGGAAACTGACTAAGACAGAACCCCGGGGCACACACGTGCTAAACACACTCTTCACCACTGAGCCACACTCCAGCCCCCAATGCCTCTAGGACCACGCCCCCTGTACCCCCACCCCCAGCCCTGTCACCTCTGCAGGTGGCCACAGAGCTCAGCTCTTTCCCCACTGCCAGTCATCACTGAACAAAGCCTGTTGTTGAGGCTCTGACAAATGTCCACCTTTGTTCCTCTTTGACACTGCTGTCCTTACACAAACAGGGGAGGGGACATGTGATGACAGCAGCAGAGGCTGCCAGCCCAGGAGTGCTTCCGGGACTACGAGGCACTCGGACAGGGCCAGGGATAAGTTCCTGTATGCCCCCCCAAAAGAAACCCAGCCTGCCACACCTTCATCTCAGTCCTCTGGTTCCCGGAACTGGGGGATCATGGGGGACAAGAAATTACTACTGTTTAGGTCCCCAGTGTGCAGTGGCAAACTCACAATTCCCCAAAGGGAAAGCAACATCCTGAGCCAGGCACTCCCCGCAATGAGAAACCACTCCTCCAGGGCCAGAGCCTGGCTCCATCAGGGCCCTCTTCTCCTTGCCCCACCCCTCCCAGATTGTGCACCCCTGCTCCCCCACTGTTACCAGGGTCCCGCCACTGGTCAGGCTACTTCAGATATGCTGAAGTACTCTCCTTTGCCCACACTGAGCATGCCATCCTTTGGGGACAGGCCACACCCTGAGCCCCCGGGGGCCCCCCTTGGGGGGGGCAGGGACTGCTAAGCTCCTGAAACATCCAGCCCAATGACAGTGCCCTGGTTTACCAGGACCTGGGTCCTGTCACGCAGTCTACACCAGAGCCACAATGCAGCATGGTGCCAGCCAGACCTCTGGGCAAGCCAGGACCCGAGCCACCTATGTCAGCCACTCGACGCCCCAAGCCTACACCACCCACCCGGTAAAACCCCCAGACACAGGGCTTGGGGGGGCTTCCTGGGTGACAAGGCCCAGTGCCCACTGTCTGCACCCTGCCTCCCAGGCCTCTGGATGCTCCCACCTGGCTTCTCCTGGCCCCTGTCCTAGGCACCCACACCACAGCGTCCTTTTGTTAACAGTCTATGGGGTCTCAGAGTCCCGGGTAAGCCAAGCCTGCACTGCTTCGGTGGACTACCCCTCAACCAGCCACAGGCTCCCTGAAGTTTTCTGAACACAGCAGAGCTCCCCAGATAGGACCTAGCCTGCCCACCAGCTACCTGCTGGCATCTCTTCAGCTGCTCCACCTCCTGCAGGGCCTGCTCTGTCTGCCTCCTCAGCTCCAGCTTCTCCAGGCTCAGCCTTTCCACCAGCTTTCTGGCCTCCTGGAACCTACACATGAGGAACTCCTTCTCCTCCCGCTGGCTGGCCTGGAAGTGCAACAGTTCCTCACAGCGCTCACGCAGCATCTGGTTGCTCTGCCGGATGGCATCTGGAGGAGAAGAGACAGCAGGGGGAGGTACACAGCCTGGGTGACAGTACCCTCCCCACAATGCCAGACTGCCACTCCCCAGGACAGAAAACTATCTAAACACACCCCTTTGTTTTTTCAAACACTTCCAAAGTCATTACATAGATGATCTACCCCTACACCTCTGTAAGGCCCACTTAATTCATTTGCTTTCAGGTCAGTTCAAGGTGTACCTGCCCTCCCAGGCCTGCATCTTTGCCATCTTTGAGATCAGGGGTCCCAACACGCCTGCAGATGACCACTGGCACACGCTACCCTGGCCAAGGGTCACCACCCTAAGCCACTGGCCAGCTAAGACATGGAGGGTCAACTGAAGACACCAGTTCAGGAAAGAATCCTGTAAGGAAGGGGTGTTGTCTTCCAGGATACAGCATACCTTGAGCCCAAGTCCCCCAAAAGAACCAAGGCATGAAGCAAAAATGGCTTTACACACAGTAATCCCTGGGGAGTCTGTGCCTCTGCCCCCCAGCACCTTCAAGCCAGGAGGTTTTCAAGGTGCCCACAACAAGTGTCCTGATGATCTAGAAACTAGGGGGGGTCACCTGGGCGCTTGGGGCTCACTCATGCCAAAGGATCGGCAGGCCAGAAGGGGGTCCCCTCATCCCTGGGGATCATGATCTTGAGTCCTAAGCAAGAGGGGAGGCAGTGAGGGAAGGGGACGGGGAGGAGGGCATCACACTGCTGGGCAGGGGGCGGGGAGTGGCAGGAATGTGCAGCTGCCCTTAAATACCAGTGAGGATGTGGAACTGAGTGGCATCAGGAGGGAGACAGTTCCAGAGACACAGAGGGTGGCCCGGAAAAGTACTCGGTCCCCAACCACCCACCCGAAGACAGAAGGCCTCCCACTGAGGTGAAGACCCAGCCACGGTGGTGACTGATGATGACCCTGATACTGACAAATGACACTAAGGGCACTGACATGGTGGTTTCCTACAGAACCAGGCCCCTTCTCAGAGCGGGGCACACCCCTCGCTGGACTGACAGTATTCAGGGATTGCTCAGGGCAGGGACACAGCCCTGGCCACATTTTCCCAACTGGGAATGCCATGCCACCTCCAGAGGTCCTTGTCCCTGCAACCCAATTTTCCCTGTGCTCATCCTGCCTCTTCCCCTGTCCTTCCCCAGTTTGGGTCCTGAGAGTCCTTTAAATATGCCTCCTGCACATTTGTCTCATTCAGGATCTACTTCCAGGGAGCCCCAGCAGAAACCCAGGGGGCACAGATGTTGCAAACGCAGATGCGGAGGTGCAGGCCCCTATCCTCACCTTGAAGCTCCTGATTCTCCTCCAGACAGCGTTGCAGGGCCTCGGGGCTGCCCTGCTCCGCATGCAGCTGCAGCATCGCTGGCTTCCCCAGAGAGGACTCTTCACTCAGCACGTCCTGGTCCCCTGCCAGGCCACCGCCAGGCTGCACCATCTCACACAGCTGGCTCTTCCAGGGGTGCCTGCTCATCCACCACAGCAGCACCTGAAGAAGGGAGCAGCAGGAGCGTCGCAGGGGACCACGCCACATTCTTGCCCTGGCAGGAGCCCTGGGCCCACGCTCGCAGCAGAACGGCAATCCCTCTATCTAGCATAACCAGATGCTGAAGTGCAGCTTTTGTCGAAGGCAGAGGATTATGGGCAAGGGAAATGTCAGGGTGCTGGGAATCCTGGCCCCTCCACATATCTCTACACAGAAGGAGAAGGTCCTGTCCCTCGCCTAGCACAGGGAGCTAAATGGGAGCCCCAAAGACCATGTGTCTATGTTCTGACCCCCACAGTGTGACAATATTTGAAAAAGGGTCTTTGTCGATGAACATGAATGAAGGATCTCAACATGAGGCCATCCTGGGTCATATGGGTGGACCCCAACAAGTGTCCTTAGAACACAGAGGAGAAAACAGAGGGACACACGTGAAAGAGGCCATCTGACAACAGAGATAGAGACTGAAGTGACATGACCACAAGCCAAGGAACAAGCAAGCCACCAGCAGCTGGAGGAGTCAAAGGAGGATACTCTCCTAGTCTTCAGAGGGACCGCAAGCTTGCTCATCCTCTGGTTTTGCACTTCTGGCCCCAGAAACTGTGAATTTCTGTTATTTGAAGCTACCAAGCTGTGGGCATTTCTTGGGGCAGCCTAGTTCAAGAGGGGCTCCGAGGAGGAAGATGGAGCCTGAGGAGCTGGTGAGTGGGGACCAAGGGATACCTCTACCATCTGGCGTGTGCCAAGGAACTGAAAGTGGGAGCTGGGCTGAAGTGGGAGCTGAGTTAGCTGAACTGGTGTCTGCTGGGGAAGCAGACAGCACCAGCCTCTGCCTACCCAGAGGAGGAGGCCAAGCCCAGCACAGGTTACCCAGGAGCAGGCCTCCAACATGGAGTCAACTTGGCCATTTTGCCTATGAGTATGGGTACCACCCACTCACAC
>PVJO010015106.1:27314-46210 GCA_004026905.1 Hystrix cristata
TTTTTTGGTGCCGGGATTGAACTCAGGGCCTTGTGCTTGCTGGGCAAGCACTCTAGCCACAGAGCTAAATCCCCTGCCCCCTGGGGCCGCTTCTTTAACTACATTCATCTTGCAATTCCATCTAGTCTCACAGCTTTAACCCCAATCTGAATGCCAATAATGCCCCCAAGCAGACCTCTCCCCTGAACTCCAGGCTCACATAGCAAACTCAATACATCTACTTGGAAATCTAGGGGTTGGGGATTTAGCTCAAGTGGTACAACACTTACCTAGCAAGCGCAAGGCCCTAAATTCAATCCCTAGCACCCCCCAAAAAAAAGAAAAGAAAATCTAGGGGCTGGGGATTTAGCTCAGTGGTTAGAGTGCCTGCCTTGCAAGCACAAGGACGAGTTCGATCCCCAGCACCAAAAAAAAAAAAAAAAGAACATTTTGGGCTGAGGATTTAGCTCAGTGGTTAGAGTGTTTGCCTCACGAGCATGAGGCCCTGAGTTCGATTCTCAGTACCAAAAAAAAAAAAAGAAAAAAAGAAAAAGAAAATCTAATAGTCCTCTCCAAACTAACTTCCTGGGGCTGGAGGTGTGGCCAAGTGGTACAGTACCTGTGTGGCATGCCTAAGGCCCTGGGTTCCATCCCCAGCACTGGAAAAAAGAAAAATTACTCTAAAGCTCTCAACAGTCCCCAAAAGTCAGTTCTACTCAAAACCTTCCAGCTGAAGGCAACTCTATCTTCCAGTCATTGGAACAAAAAACTTCCAAGTTCTCCTTGACACATGTCTCTATCTCTGTCTCCCAGCATGCTTACAATCCATCCGGAAACTCTGTAACATTAACCACTTGAGGTGGGATTATGATACTGTGATCAGGTTGTTTAAAGTCCATTCTAATACAGACACATACTGATATACTTAAACATGTTACCTGAAACTCACTTCAAAATAAAGGGGTAAGTCTTGAGTATACACCCAAGGGAATTCACAGTAGTATTACTCAGAGCGGCCAAAGAGAGGAAACAACCTGAATGCCATCAACTCACAGTCGAGTACAGCCACATGCTACAACATGAACAAACCTTTCAAACACTGTGCTAAGAGAAACAAGTCACAAAAGGCCATATATTGTACAATTCCACTTAGAAGTGTCCAAAGAGACAAATCCATACAGACACAAAGTAATTTAGAGGCCGCTTAGGGCAATGTGGTGAGTGGAGGTGATAGCTAAAGGATACAGAGCTTCTTTTGGGACTGATGAAAATGTTTTGGAATTAGGGGTGATGGCTTAACACTCCTGTGAAATATACAAAAGTCACTGAATTGTACATTCTAAATGGGGGAACTGTGTGGCATGAAAGTTATATCTCGAAAGAGGTATTATTGAACATAATGGAAAAGGACTCCCAGGGGTATAAATTAAACAAAATTAGCCAGGAGCCAATAACTGCTGAAGCTAAGAGATCAGCAATGGAATTTACTCATCTACTTTTGCACATTTCTAAAACTTTCAAGAACAAAATGTCAGATTACTGCCATCACCTGGATTACTGCAACAACCTCCTAACGGGTCACCCTGCTTCTACTGTTGCCCCTACAGTCTATGGTCCCCACAGCAGCCAGAAAGATCTGTCTAAATGGTAAAACGGGTTACTTTCCTCCTCTACCATGAGCCCTCCCACAGCCCCCCACTGCTCTCACGTTCCCGCAAGGACTGCCACAAGGCTCTGCACCATCTGGTCTCTCATTCCTTCCTCTCCAACTACTCTGCCCTTGCGCTCTCCGCTGCAGCTCTAAACCCTCCTTGCTTCTCCTAGAAAACTCGGGGCGGCCCATTCATTCTTGGGTCGCAAAAATGGGCTGAGGAAGGACAGGTAGCCATCAACCGTTTTTGCAAAGCGAACTAACTGAAGCGCATGAACAAAAAATGAGTCCGCACTGCAAGAGCTATGGCACTGGGGGCTCGGACTGACCTCGAGGCGGCGGCGGCGGCGGCGGCGGCGGCGGCAGCGGGCAGAGCACAATCAGTCCCACTCGCCGCCCAAGCAACCTAGGTCCCCAATCGGCCCGCTCGGGCCGATGCTCTAGGGAAGCGCTCGGCCACCCAGTCACACCGCCGCCCCTGGACCGGTACTCCAGGAGGGCATGGTAGGGAGGGACGGTTGGGGCCCAAGCAAGAGGGGGGAGCCTGGTCGTCCGAAGGCGTCTCGGAGGCAGCGAGCTGCCCGCCAACAGAACCCTGTCTACGAAGAACGGTACCACACCTGTCAGCAGAGTCGGTCAGACGTGAGGAGGGCGGGAGCGGCGGGCTGCAAGCGCTCCTAAGGGCGCGGAACTCCAGAGAAAGTCCCGGCTCAGCAGTCGCCCTTCCCTTCTCCGCTGCGGAAACCCCCCGCTTCCGGCTTCCGGTGTCGTAGCCGTGGGATCCGGAAATAAAACACGCAAGCCCCGACCCCAGGAATACAGGAGGTTGCCGAGAGGTGCGAGGCCCAGCAAGGCCGCGTCCTGCTCCGAGCCAGAGCGGCCTCGGCTGGCCCACAGGGCGCTGTCCAGTGATAAACACCCTCTACTTTCCAGGGCGTCACCACCTGCACGGCCCCTGGTCTCTTGCGCCACTGCATCCAGCCGCAGGATCTTCACCCCCACTGCCGAAACTGGGAGAGCCAGGACGAGGCTCCAGGAGGCCCCGCCCACAAGACAAAGGGGAAGCCAGGAGAGGTGTGGTCATGCCGCCAGCGGAAGTGGGGCCCTCCGCGAGGGCGAGGACCACTAGAAGGCTACAGGGAAAAACGGGCTGTAGTGTGAGGCCGGGCTGGCCATGCGGACGCAGAGGGCTTCACGGAGCCATACGCGTGCCCGCTAAGAATGGCGGTCGCAGAGCAGCGGCAGCGGCGCGCCCGTCCCTGCAGATGCCTGAGGGACGAGGCAGCCCGTGCGCGAGGCCGCCCGGGGATGCGCGCGCACCTGCCCTCTCTCCCGCCCCGCGCGCTCCGGAGGAACAGTCGAGACCCCGCCCCCGCGAGCCTCGCCTGAGGCCAGTCAGCTCAGCCTCGGCGCCCGCCCCCGCCTGTTAAATGGGCCGGCGGGGCGCAGCCCCCGGAAACGGCCGTGCACTCCCAGGCTGTGAGCGCAGCAGGCAGGCGGGCAGGCGGCGGCAGCGCGGCTCAGGTAACCGGGCGTGCAGGCGCGGCGCTGGCGGAGGGCCGTGCTGCCGGCTGCTGCTCCGCGCGGCCCTTGATCCGAGCGATTTACCGTGCTGGGGAGCGGAGCAGAATGGAGAGGATCGTGACCGGTCCCTTTGTATCGCGTACCTCCCCCGCGGGGCGCGGGAGGATGCAGTCCTGAGAAAGGGAGGGGACTGGCCAGCGTCGTCCAGGAGAAAGCTGGACCTGAGCGCCATCATCTATATAACCTAACGTGCTCCAGCTTGTCGTGAAGTTTGAGGCCGGAGTGAGCAGCCCCGGGCACGAAGTGTGATGGCCTGGCGAAGTGTTCTCCTGTTGCCCCGAATTGATGCTCTGCCTGAGATCCATTTCTGCGCCCCCCGCCAAAGGAGGCGCCTCGGGAAGGAGGGAGGGAAATAGGGAGGCCCCAGTGAGCCGCAGCGTCTCTATCCCGCGTTCCTCCTGCCCCTATCCCGGTGAGGGCTTCAGTCACAGCCGTCAGCCCTCTGCGTGTGAGGGCCCAGAGGACCCCTGGAGGTCGAGGCCGACTTGCCCATGGCCTTCCTTTCTCCTGCCTTGTCAACCAGCCTTTCACCAGACAGCATCATGGCAGAGCAGGTGGCCCTGAGCCGGACCCAGGTGTGCGGGATCCTGCGGGAAGAGCTGTACCAGGGTGATGCTTTCCACCAGGCCGACACCCACGTATTCATCATCATGGGCGCATCGGTGAGTCTCCCCCAGGCCTGCGATCTGAAAAGTCACAGTGAAGGTGGCATCGGTCGGGGCACTGCCCACCCCTTGTCTCCGCTTTCACAGCGAGGTGAGCTGGGGTGAGCTGGGAGGCTCTGGGGCGCACATGACTGTGGAGTCCCGCAACTTCCAGGTGGTGAGGCTCCGTCTAAGTGGACTTCCTCCTCCTCCTCTGTGAAAACAACAGGTCCAAGCAGGGATGCTGCTCACTCGGTATTGTTTTCAAACGTGTCTGGTACTTGACCAGAGACACACTTCAGCCCCAGCAGCAGGTCTGAGGCTCTGTCTGCCTTTCCTCTCTCTACCACGTGAAGTTCCCTGGGTCCGAACCCGGGCCTTCCTCTGATCACTGATCACTCCTTCCCCTGATCACTCCTCTTGGCCACGGCTTCTAGAACCCGGTGAGGAGCTGTCCCTGCATGCCCTCCTGGTGCAACTGCTAGTTTGCTCCAATCAAAAAGGCCAAAGAGTAGAAGCCAAGGCAGAGGGGTGGCACGCTGAGGGTACATGGCAGGGCTGACCACGGTCCAATCTTGGCCTTGTGCTGGAGCGAGCTCCTGCATTATGCCGTGTAGCGGTGACACCTGTGCGGAGACAGATGTCGAAAGTGGTCTCAGTTGTGTCTTTTAACCCTGATGTGCCCAAGGATCTGCTGACTACCTGTTCCTTTTTGTTGTTTGTTTTGTTGCTGTTTTGAGACAGGATCTTGCTGTATAGCCCAGGCTGGCCTTGGACTTGCAATCCTCCTGCTTCAGCCTCCCCAGCAGCTAGGATTACAGATGTGGGCCACTTCACCCAGCTACCAAGTGGCTCTTGACAGGGTAGGCAGTGGCTCAGCACCTGCCTAGCATGTTGTGGATCCCACAGTGCTAAAGGAATTCCAGGGTTCTCTGTTCATAAGGAACATGCCACCCCCTTTGCCAAAGCTGCTCTCTGCTACCTTGGTATTTCTGATCAGAGCTGGGAAAAAAAATTGAGGAGACAGCGGGGGAGAGGAGCTTAGCCTGAGAAAGCCAAGGGGGGCTGCCGCAGACACTGTCCCGTGCTACTAAGACCCAGGCAAGCAGCCAGTTACAGCACACAGCCTCAGCCACTAACAACACCTAAAACTCTGACTATTCAACCCTCAGTCCAAGGAGCAGGCTGGAGGAGAACAAAACCCAAGACAAACTCTCCTCCCTTCCAGTCCCCACCCCAGGCCAGCCTGAGTGTTGCCAACAGTGACCCAATCACGAGGCTCAATTGCAACTCTTAAGCCCTCAGTTCTCACTGAAAGCATCCGAGGTTGCTGTGCGACCTCAGTGAGCAGCTCAGGGTTTGCACCCAGCAAGGAAGGCTTTTGAAACAAGTGCCCCTGGGGCTGACCGTGTTCTCACTGCTGCTGTTGGGCAACTGGTTCGCTGCAATCTGTAGGGTTCCCCTTTCCTCTCTTCTCTGCAGCTGAGAAGCAGAGCTTCTAGCGCAGAAACAGGAAGTGCTGCTCCAGCCATGGGGAGCAGGGCAAGGCTGCTCTGAAGAGCCTCATTGTTCCCCCTCTCACCCCAGACAGCACCGAGCTAGCAGCTCCCACTCGCAGGCCTCGTCCTTGCTGGGTGCCTCCTTGGGCACAAGAAGTGGCAGGGGCCTGGCTGCTGGAGAACCCAGCAGGGTTTCCCTTCATTCATTCGTTCAGCACACAGCAATCAAGTGCCCCTTCCAGACCCAACAGCCCTGGTCCCTGCCCTGTTCATGCAGCCTGTGGACTGCAGGGAGCCAGGAACCTGAGGTGTGAGCAGACTGAGCAGACCTCAGAGGGGAGCATCCACAGAAGCTACAGATGGGCCCTTGGGTCTCCAACCCCTGCAACACACATGTCCCATGAGCAGGACCAAGAGAGCAGGGCCTGTGGGTGAGGGCCCAGAGGGCAACCCAGGTGAGAGGAGGAGCAAGTGGCCAAAGGCCTAAGTCAGGGACAAGCTCAGTGTGACCCAGAAACCAAAAGGAGGCCATTGGCAGCTGGCAGGCCAAAGCCCACGCAAGCAGGACAGCCCGGGGCAAGCAGGTCTAAGCGGCAGCCCTCTGCCCCCTGCCTCCCTGGCAGGCTTCTGCTAGCCCTTACCTTACACCTAGCTTCCTTCCAAGACAAGAGGCATAGCCTCCAAGGGTTACCGAGTGGTTCTGAGTCTCTCGGAGTCCCCTGCTGGGGCCACTCTCCTTTCCCCACCTGCTCCTGGGAGGACTTCCTGCCCACCTGACAGGACTGGAGCCCAGCCCCCAGAGAACCCCTCAGGGTGACAAAGGGCAGGGCTGGAGTCCACAGGGCTCTCCATCCTCAGTTTCCCTGCCTGGCCCATGGTGGCTATAGGCCTGGTATGTGCCCAGGATCCATCTTGGTGAGAGTCTGGGTGAGGACTGACCTGGGACTCTGGCCCCTCCCTCTCCTTGGGACATTTCTGGGCGATAGGAGTCCTGCTGTGTCATGATGACGTTGGCACTCCCCCCCCACCCCGTGACTCAGCCCCAGGGTGTAGGAGGGAGGCCCTTTTGTTAGTCTTTCAGCTCAGCCCCCAGGTTCCTTCACCTTGGTGACCAGGAGCCAGTTGGGCACCAGCCGGCCCGGGGCTCCACCTGGGCAGCTCCTTGATCCCAGGAAGTCTTGGGGACAGAGTGGCCACCCCCGCAGGCCTCTACTCTAGACCCTCCCAGCACCACAAAGGGCTGGAGAATCTTCATCGTGTCCCTCCCCTACAAAGTCACTGCACGTCCTCACCACGCGTCCTCCGGCAGATCCTTCCCCCGCCGTGGTCCTTGGGAGGTGGCAAAGATGAGTGGCCTCCAGCACTGCCCTAATAGCCCTTCCCCTCACCCACATGTGGCCCATGTTCCTTGCTCCAGAGGAGTCAGTACCAGCAGGGAGGCCAGGGCCACCACCGGCCCTGAGGAGAGCAGCTGCCCCACCCGCACTGTCCTTGATCCTACCTCGCCTGTCCCTTGGGTGACTGGAGCCCAGCAGACTGTCGCTCACTCGCAGGGCCTGAGCTGAAACAAGGCAAGCAGGTTCTGTCTCTAGTTAATCCCAAAGGGAGCAGCAAGAGCAAACAGCTTGGGGTGTGGGGCAACTGTGACTCAGCACACGGTCCCCTGCCACCAGTATGCTGCCTAGAGTCCAACTGACTCCTTGTAATCTGCTGGAATTTGATTGGGAGCAAACACAGCCCAAGAGGAAGGCTGCAGGCTCTCGGGGTCTGGCCCCCAGCCAGTCCGCCCAAGCGGGGACATGGGAGGGTGGTGGCTTTACGAGGGACCGGAGCAGCACAGAGGCTGCTGGGGTGGCCACAGTGGGTGTGGTGTGGCAGAGTGGTGGACGTACAGATGGGCAGGCAGAGTCCTCTGGGTGGCATTTTCCTGAAGATAGTCACTGCACCCCAGAGTGACAGGGAGGGCCTTTAGCCCACCGAAGTCCAGGGGGATTGGCCATGAGCAGTTGGTGGACATGGGCAGAGGAGGGAAGGGATCTGTCCCCCAGGCCAGCACAGGCACCCTGGTTTGGGAAAAGCATGCTGTGGAAGTCATGCGTCATGGTGAAGATCGTCAGCAGGTGCCCTGAGTAGCCAGTCCCTTGGGAGCTCCTGATGGCCTCCCGACGACATGGTTCTTATTACACAGCCTATAGGTTGAAAAGGTTCCTGTAAATGGGCTCATTGGTGTCACCCTGTTGCCCTAGTATTTCTGATGCTTGTGTGGAAGCCAGACCACCTCTTCATGTTGAAAGGGTGTGTCAGGGAGGTCTGGGCCTGGAAAGCCACTCCAAGCCCCTAGCCGGGACAGTGGCTCCATGGTGTCTGTCCAGTCAGGGTCATCTGCAGGGTTGGGTCTAGAAGGCACCTTTGTGCTCGTATTCAGCTCCTTAGTAGCGGCAGCTAACTTTCTGTGTTTGTGTTTTTTGGGTGTTGTGTTTTGTTTGTTTTTGGTGGTTGTTGTTTTTGGCTTTTGCGGGGGATGGGGTGCTGGGGATCGAACTCGGGGCCTTGCACTTGCTAGGCAAGTGCTCTGCCACTTGAGCTAAATCCCCAACCCCTGGATTTTGGCTTTTCAAGAGAATGTCTCCCTACACAGCCCAAGCTGGCCTTGAACTTGAACTGACTATGTAGCCCAGGCTGACCTCAAACTCACGGTGACCCTCCTGCCCCAGCCTCCTGAGTGCTGGAATGACAGGCATGCGCCACCAGACCTGGCTATGAAGCTGGGTTTTTGTGGTGAGGTGAGTTGAGATCCCACACCTGTGCCACCCACTTGGTCTCCCCACCCCGCGGCAGCACCCCATGCCCTGGCATAGCCCCCAGTTTCAATTACAGGGTCTGAGATGAAAGGCCCAGAGCCTGTGGCCATTCCGCCTGGACGAGGGATGCTGCGATTCTTCCTGGTGTCTCCGCCACCACTGCGGAGTGGGCGTCGTAGTGAGGTCGCCTTTGGCGGAGTTGGTCGGTTGGTCAGCCTCACTGGCACTGACCTGGCGGGTGTTTCATTGTGCTAATTCTCATTGCTCTGCTTTCCTTGCTGCTCGTTGCTAGCAAGCATGAAGTGGTTGGTGAGTGTCCATTCACTTGTGTAGTGTTGTAATATGAGGGACCTCCCTGCGGCAGCTTCCCTGAGATCATTTGCACCCCACAAGTTGCCCCTTATGTCACTGTCTCTCCAGGGTTTGGGGTTTGGTTTGGTTTTTATTTTGCCATCCTGGAGATTGAACCCAGGACCTCCACACTGAGTTACAACTCCAGCCCTTCTTGTTTGTTTTATTTTGTGGCAGACAGGGCCTAAATTGCTAAATTGCCAGAATTGAGCTAGAACTTGCAATCCTCCTAACTCAGCCTCCCAGAGTGCTAGGATTACAGGCTTGTGCTGCCACACCTGGTTCCCAAGGGTAATTTCTAACCTGCTCCTCTCCCTCAGTTTGACTACTGGTTTTTTTTGTTTTGTTTTGTTTCTTAACCATGCCAGCACACACCAGCAGCAATGTGTACAAACAGTAACTGTACAATTGATAGCACTATACTTCTGTTTCCCCAGAAAGTTCTTGGGTGTCCCTTCCCATCAATATGCTGTACCGGATAAAGGAGACCACAACCTCAGGACAGCAGCAACAAGCTTTATTTAGGAATAAAGCTAGAGAGGAAGCTTCTCCGGGCCAGGAAGGGGAACAGAGAAGCTCTTGGAGCAAAAGGGCTTGGGGCTTATATAGGGGTTAAGGCAGGGAAAGGGGTGAGGGAATTGGCCAGCCCATGAGAAACTTTCTCAGGTTAGGGTACTTCTTTGTTCCTCCTTATCTTGAGGCTGTGAGCACTGCAAGGTATCAGAGCTGGAGGAGCTGGACATTCCTTTCCTGGTTGTAGGCATCCTGTGTGACTTTTGGATCCTTGTTATCTTACAGCTGTGGCCTTGGGAAGGTCTTGGGGGCTGGGAATTGTTTGTTTCCCATGGGGCTTTAACTTTACAGCCTTTAGTGTTTCTGCCTGGCCTGGTTAGAGATGTTTGGTGATCAGAATTTGTAACACTTACAGCCAATCCATCCCCTGCTCCAGGCAGCCACTAATCTAATTTCCATTACAATACATCAGTGTCAGTAGGTTAGTGTCAGGAGGGCGAGGCAGGAGGATCTCCTCGAGTTTGAGGCCAGCCTGGGCTATATAATGAGACCCTGTCTCAAAAAAACTAAAAATAGGGGTTGGGGATTTAGCTTAGTGGTAGAGCACTTGCGTAGGGCCCTGAGTTCGATCCCCAGCACCCCCCCCAAAAAAACACCAAAAATGGTAATAAGGAGTTAGTGTTGCCCATTCTCTGGCCTTTATTTATGTGCACTCATGAGTATTTTGCCTCTTGTGTCTGGGTTCTTTGGTTCAGCATAGTGGTCTGAGATTCGCAATGTGCTGATCTGTCGCTTTCATTCCTGTCACTTCTCTTCCTGGGCGGTGTCTGGCCACCGTTAACTGCATCATTTTCTCCTTGGTTGTAGGCACCGCGTGTGTATCGTGGACACAGGTGAACACCGCTATAAGCCGGGCTTCCCGCTTTGTGGTGCCGGGGTTGAAGGCCTTGAGCATGCCATGCCTGCACTCTGGCCCCTCTGCTCTCCTAGTAGTGTCTTGATGAGCAGCTTTGTTAACCTTGATTCAGTCTTCATTTATCAGTGTTCATGGTTATTACTTTCTGTGTCCAAAAGTGTCATTGCCTACTCCTATGAATTTTTTAAGTGTAACACTACTGTAAAAGTCATTCGTTCTGGTCATTTATCTGTAGAACAATTTAAGGTGTTTTGTTTAGACAAACTGTCATCTCCAAGCAATGGCAGTTTTGTTTCTCCCTCTCCAAACCTTACACTTTTGCATTTTCCTGCCCACAGCACTGACTGGGTCGGTAGGCCAACCCAGCTGGCAGCGCCAGCCACAGGTGGATCAGTTCCTGATCCTCTGCAGGAAGTGATTTCGACATCATCCTAGTGTGTGTGGTGTTGTAGGGTCGTTCCTAGACCCGCTGTGTCAAGTTAAGGAAATTCCTTTTTGTTCTTGATAAGAGTGTTTTGTCTAGAAGAGATAATCTTCTAAAACCCCTTGTCTACATTTGTCGAGTTCAGCAAGGTTGCCAATGGGGCGGGGCAGTGTGCTGGCAATTGAACTCAGGAGCTAGGCAAGCATTCTAACTACTGAGCTAAATCCCCAGCCCCTAATTTTTTTTTTTTTTGAGACAGCATCCAGGCTGGCCTTGAACTCAGTATGTAGCCCAGGATGGCTTCAAACTCGCTGCAGTTCTCTTACCTCAGCCTCCCAGGTGCTAATATTATGGACATGTGCCACTATGCCTGGCTCAGGTTGCTAGATTATAGAAGCCAATAAATAGGAGTAGGCAAAGATGTTTTTCTTTGATTCGCTTTCCTTTAATCCCTTGACGTGGTGATGTCCTGTGACTGACACTGGTTTCTTAACAGCACACCAACCTTTCATTTCCCAGATGAGACCAACACTGTTGTGACGTGTGGCGCCTACAGGTTAACACCGCACACTGGCGTGGGCTCCGGGCTTTGCCTCTGCACGTGTGTTTGTGAGTGCGAGGGGCCGAGGGCTGTGCCCATGTCGGGGACAGAAAGTGGCCCCAGGAATGCTCCCCTCCTTCCTATCTGCAGCAGGACTTTGCACCTATCTGCAGGTCTCTTTCCCCACCTGGATTAGAACCCCTGGCAGTGTCTGCCCCTTGATCTCTTTTGGTAGGTTGGACTTTTCTAGAACTTCCTCTCAATTATCAGCCGCAGAATAAAATTGCTCAGAAAACCTTTTTCTAAGTGTGGTGGCCCATGTCTGTGTTAGGAAGCTGAGGCAGGAGAATCTCAAATTCAAGCCCAGGCTGGATAACTTAGTAAGGTCCTATCTCAAAATACAAAATAAAAAAGGATTGAAGTTGTAGCTCACTGAGAGAGCACCCTGGGTTCAAGCTCCAGTACCTCAAAAAAAATAAAATCCTCTTCTTGCTTTCTGTCTACTTTTGTTCCATTGTACCCCAATTCTTTGTGGCTGTTTAAAAGCTACCATGCTGCAGGATTGTCTGGCTTTGATATTCTTTTTCACATACCAGTTTCTGGCTTTATTGATCTTTTTGTTGGTTTTCCATTTTATTTTTAATTTTCATTATTTCCTTCCTTATTTGGGGTGGTTTAAAATTCTGCTGTCCTGCTGGGGATTTAGCTCAGTGGTTAGAGCGCTCGCCTAGCAAGTGTAAGGCCCTGAGTTCGATCCCTGGCACCCCCCCCAAAAAAAAAAATAAAATAAAATAAAATTCTGCTGTCCTTGCTGGGCATGGTGGCACACGCCTGTCATCCCAGCTCTCAGGAGGCTGAGGCAGGAGGATCCCTGTGAGTTCAAGGCCAGCCTGGGCTACATAGCAAGACCTTGTCTCAAAAAATTAATCTGCTGTCCTTTTCCTGACATTTTTTTTTCTTTTCCTGACTTTATAAACTGAACATTGCTGCTGTGCCTCCATTGTCACTCAGACCTTTTGGCTTTTTGAACAGGGTCTCTCTCTGTAGCTCAGGCTGCCTCAAACTCGTGGCGATCCTCCTGCCTCAGCCTCCTGAGTGCTGGGATGATAGGCATGTGCCACCACACCCAGTTTATCATTGAGTTTTGAAGAACTGAATTTGCAGGGTTTTTTCTTGAACACACAAGACACACTCGAGCCTTTTAGGTCAAGGTACAGAGCCAGGGCCGTCTCAAATCTCAGGGTTCCTCTGGTGATCTGTGGGGACAGGACAGATGAGGCTGAGTGGGGACCCTGAGTGAGCACCTCCCCAAGGGTGGAGATTGAGCTGGGTCGTGTCCCCAGCCTCTCTCGACCACATCTGTCCCTCTGCCCTAGGGTGACCTGGCCAAGAAGAAGATCTACCCCACCATCTGGTAAGTATGTCCCCACCCCACCAGGGACAGCCTGACCATCCGCTCCCCAGCCTGACCCCAGCTGTGCCCACCTGCAGGTGGCTCTTCCGGGATGGCCTGCTCCCTGAGAACACCTTTGTCGTGGGCTATGCCCGCTCCCGCCTCACAGTGGCCGACATCCGCAAGCAGAGTGAGCCCTTCTTCAGAGTGAGTGGCTTCCAGGTGTCCCCACAGGGGGTGTCCTACAGTGCCACCTCAGGGTGCCCTTCCGTCACCCCAGCCTCGCACTCCCTCCTCCATGGTGGGGCACTGGGCTTGGGGTCTCCTTGCCATCTGTGTCCTAGGACTCGGCGTCTTCCCGGCGGATTATCACCTGGTATGCTGGCACCAGAGGGAGCTCATACCT
Organism: Hystrix cristata; assembly: GCA_004026905.1. Classification (NCBI taxonomy): domain Eukaryota; kingdom Metazoa; phylum Chordata; class Mammalia; order Rodentia; family Hystricidae; genus Hystrix; species Hystrix cristata. The sequence goes on from PVJO010015106.1 coordinate 40,017, forward strand.
TTCCCGGTCATGTATCCCTGAGCTCTGCCCTCCATCTTGAGGTGCAGGTACCTAGAGGGCACAGGGTGACTGTCCGTGTTGTCACCGTGTCTGTTGCCTGCCTCTGCCTCTCTCTCACAGGGACCTGAGGGGATAGGACAGCTGACATTGAAGACAGGCCACTGTAGCCACCGGCGTGGTGGGGGGGGGGGACTGACATCACTCTGTCTGCCTGTGTGCCCTTCTCTCCCAGGCCACCCCAGAGGAGAGGCCCAAGCTGGAGGACTTCTTTGCTCGCAACTCCTATGTCACTGGCCAGTATGATGACCTGGCCTCCTACAAGCGCCTCAGCAGCCACATGGACTCGCTGCACCAGGGCCAACAAGCCAACCGCCTCTTCTACCTGGCCTTGCCCCCAACCGTCTACGAGGCTGTCACCAAACACATCCACGAGGCCTGCCTGAGCCCCACGTAAGACCGTGTCCCCTCCCCACAGATCCATGGTGGCCCAGGGCGCAGGGGCACTCCCCATCGCTCACAGAGCCTGGAGAGATGGGTGCCTTCCTCATTCTCTGCATGAATTCACTCTCCAGTTGCTTTCTAAAAGCCTTTACTGAAAACTTTACTACTACAAATGTATTCAGGGCTCAAGTGCCTGCATCCTGCCTCAGCGTCCCTGGAGGTTCACAGCCTGTGAGTTCAGGGCCAGCCTGAACTACATATAAGACCCTGTCTCCAAAAAAATAAAATAGATCTGGGCATGGTGGCATGCACCTGTAATCCCAATGCTCAGGAGGCTGAGGCAGGAGGATTGCCATGAGTTCAAGGCCAGCCTGGACTATATAGTGAGTTCGAGGACACCCTGGACTACATAGCGAAACCCGTCTCAAAAAAACAAAAAAACAAAACAAAAAATAAATAAATAAAAATTTAAATTTAAAAAAACGTTTCCTGCCAGCACCACAAGATGGCAGTGTTGCTCCACAAAATGCAGTGGACTGCTTGCTTTTTCTCTGGCGTTTCCTATGTCCTCGGGGTTCCCACCACACCCGCCAGGTGTCAGTGTTGCTCCAGGAGAAGCTACCGTAGCCACCATCATCTCTTTCTCTTGAATGCGGTTTTGAATGCAGAGAGCCACATTGATGCTTTGTGAGGGACAGAGGGGAGGGACTGCAAAGCACAAGGGCCTTTTGTCCACTTAAGGCACAGCGGGGCCAGCTGTGGTGGCATGTACCTGTGGCCCCGGCACTCAGGAGGCAGTGCCAGGAGTTCGAGGCCAGCCTGGGCAACATAGAAACCCCACCTGAAAAGAGAAAGAAAACCCATCAGGGAGCTGTGTCCTCTGGGCCCCTCCCCACCCTTGGGGACCCCGTGTGGGGCAGGAAGAGGACAGGGCCGGTGTGGCAGCCAGGACACCGGCAGGTGGGCGGGTGGGCTTCTGGGAGGTGCTGTCCTTAGTGTGGGGCTGGGGAGGGCGCCAGGCTGACAGGGCTGCGGCTCCCGGCAGGGGCTGGAACCGCATCATTGTGGAGAAGCCCTTTGGAAGGGACCTGCAGAGCTCGGACCAGCTGTCCAACCACATTGCTTCCCTGTTCCGTGAGGACCAGATCTACCGCATTGACCACTACCTGGGCAAGGAGATGGTGCAGAACCTCATGGTGCTCCGGTGAGGGCCGGCTGGGGACAGGCTGGGAGGGGCCACACCTCACGCAGGTGCCAGCCTCACCTACCCTCCTGCAGGTTTGCCAACAGGATCTTCGGCCCCATCTGGAACCGGGACAACATCGCCTGTGTGATCCTTACCTTCAAGGAGCCCTTTGGCACCGAGGGTCGTGGAGGCTACTTCGATGAGTTTGGGATCATCCGGTGAGAGCCCGTCTTCCCTGCCCCGTTTGGGGGCTCCCCTTGCAGCCCCAGGCCCCAGATCTGACAGCTGAGTTGCAGGGTGGGTGCCAGGCTTCTGGTCAGGGACAGTCACTATCTACTGTGTTGCCCTCAGGTGTCCCAAGAGGCATTGGGGATCAGGAAGCAGGTCCCCAGCTTGTCTATAGAGTGCTTTGTAGGGACCCTGGCTGATGCCTGAGCAGTGCCTGCCCTCTCTGTCCCCAGGGATGTGATGCAAAACCATCTGCTGCAGATGCTTTGTCTGGTGGCCATGGAGAAACCCGCCTCCACGGACTCTGATGATGTCCGCGACGAGAAGGTGGGTGCAGGCACTGCAACCCTGGGAGGGTGCTGCCCGCGCCTGCCTTGTAACCCAGGGGCCTGCTGTCCCCTCCCTCCCTGGTGTCCCTAGGTCAAGGTGCTGAAGTGCATCTCCGAGGTCCAGGCTGACAATGTGGTCCTGGGCCAGTATGTGGGCAACCCAAGCGGAGAGGGCGAGGCCACCAGGGGATACTTGGATGACCCCACGGTGCCACATGGGTCCACCACCGCCACCTTCGCCACTGTTGTCCTCTATGTGGAAAATGAACGGTGGGATGGTAGGTGACCCCAAGGGGGGCCTTGCAGCGCAGGGCTGCACAGCCCAATGGAGGGTGACACACACTTGGGCCCCGTCCTGAGGTCACCCTGCCCCCCAGGGGTTCCCTTCATCCTGCGCTGTGGCAAAGCCCTGAATGAGCGCAAGGCTGAGGTGCGGCTGCAGTTCCGCGATGTGGCCGGCGACATCTTCCACCAGCAGTGCAAGCGTAACGAGCTAGTGATCCGAGTGCAGCCCAATGAGGCCGTGTACACCAAGATGATGACCAAGAAGCCGGGCATGTTCTTCAACCCAGAGGAGTCTGAGCTGGACCTCACCTATGGCAACAGATACAAAGTGTGCATGCGTGGGGAGGTTGGGGGGGGGTAGCCACACAGAGCTGTCACTGACCCCTCCTTGCAGGACGTGAAGCTCCCGGATGCCTATGAGCGCCTCATTCTTGATGTCTTCTGTGGGAGCCAGATGCACTTTGTGCGCAGGTGAGAGGGGCACCACGCGTGGGGCAACACCCCCCCGCCATGTGCTGCCATCCCCAAACCCACACTCTGTCCCCTCAGTGATGAACTCCAGGAGGCCTGGCGCATTTTTACCCCACTGCTGCACCAGATCGAGCGGGAGAAACCACAGCCCATCCCCTACGTCTATGGCAGGTGAGGGTAGGGTGGTGGGGGTCCCCTGTATCTACAGCAGGTGAGGGTAGGAGAAAAGGGGCATGGGGCAGGTGGCCCCACAGCTGTGGCAGGTGAGGGCAGGACAGTGGGGGCCTAGGGCCCACATCCCTCATGTCTCCCGCCTATCCTGCTTCCAGCCGAGGGCCCCCTGAGGCGGACGAGCTGATGAAGCGAGTGGGCTTCCAGTACGAGGGCACCTACAAGTGGGTGAACCCCCACAAGCTCTGAGCCTGGGCACCCGCTCCCCTCCACGTCCCGTCTGTCTTTCCTGCCACCTGACCCCATGTCGGGAGGACTCTAGGACCACGGGCTCAGCCACCACCCTCGCCCCTCACCGCCGCTGCTGCTGCTCCTGAGCCCAGCCACATTCGTCAGGCACCATCCCGGGCCACCGCGGACCCTGTGTGAGCTACCCATCTCCATGGGAGCCACTTCTTCCCTGTACTCCAGCCCCACAGAAGGAAGGAGAAGAGCAGAGTGGCCTAAGACAGAGTTAGAGACAGTGGGGAGGGGCTGCAGAAAGCTCCTCAGAGGCGGGGATGGTGGCCATGCTGGCCTTGGTGCCCCCAACATTCCCAGCTCCAGCCCATCTCCCCCATGCTGACCACACTGCACGGCTGCCCACCTCTCCACCACCATTAAACCTCGAACCGCCCCGCAGTCCCTGTCATGTCCTCCCTGCCATCTGTTGCTTCCCTCTTCCCACGTCACCTGCCATCCTCCTATGGCACCTGCTGGGGCCTACTCACCTCACCCCGCCCCAGGGTTTGTGCCACCTCAGAGTCTGTGTCCCCCCTGTGCAGGTTTCCATCACTGAGACCAGCTTCAAGTAGAGGGACAGGTCACAGTTGCTTTAGCTGCCACCCCTTCTACTGTCTGTGCTAGCCTCTGCGCCCCCGACACATCCCTGCCCCACCCAGTTCCTTTAGGTGACACTGCCAGTCCACAGAGGCAGAAGGAAATCCTGGAAGAGGTGACAGATTCTGAGGAAGGGAAGTCAGAAGTGACACTCCACTTCCAGGCAGAGTTCCAAGGTAGCCCTGTCTGTGCCTGGCCCTGGAGAGCCTTGACAACACCCCAACCTGGTGCTTACGACAGAAGACATGCACAAGGGGTCCAGGGTCAGGGCGAGTAAGGCCACCTCCTCATGTGTGTCTGTCCCTCATCAGGAGCCACGCTTGGCACCTATACATGCCACTTCTGCAAAGTCACATTCCAAGGCTCCAGCAAGTGGGTGCCCCTGTTCCCACCCTGCCTTCTCCAGAGCCAACAGCCCCAGCACTGTGGTCCCCGAGCTTGTGACCTAGGCCCAGGAAATGAGGGCAAGCATCTAGGAGGGAGCAGACCAGCCTGCTCCTGGCATGGGGCCCAGAGTGGCTCTCAGCCAACAGCAGGCAGCGAGCAGGTTTGGACCTGGCCATGTGTTGAAGTCTTGGAGGCTCAGCTGATGCTCTTGCCTCAGCCTCAGTAGCTGGGACTGCAGGTGCATATGACTGCACCCAGCTAGCCAAGGATTTTTTTTTTTTTTATTTGAGACAGGGTCCCACTAATTTCCCCGGGCTGGGATGGAACCTGCCATCCTCCTGCCTCAGCCTTCCGAGTGCTGGAATTCCAGGCGTGCGCCACCACACCCGGCTAGGGCTTTTTGATGTGTCCAGGCCTCTCCTTAACCTGCTGCAGAACCAGCTGCTCTTGCCCCTGGCTGGAATGGCAACACAGGGCCTGGGACACCAACAAGGAGCAGAGGCTCCTACCCAGGATCCTACAAAAGAACAGGAAGCCCAGCTCCTCAGAGGCTGAGGCAGGAGGATGTCGATTAGAGGCCAGCCTGGGCAACGTAGCGAGATCTTACAGTAAAAAGAAAGTGGAAAGAAAAAGACATGCAACAAGATCTTTTCAAATTAAGAAAGCACACTTTTGGGTGGGTTGGTTGCTGTCGCATAAGCTAAGGTGTCGTAGCACCAACCTCCACCGCAGCGTGCCTGCAGAGGACAAGGATGCAGCCACCCGCAAGATGGCAGAACGCAACCATGCTGTTCCCCCAGAGGCCATGCGCAACAAGCGGGCGACTTGCTTGGGGAGGAGCCTCAGTGGTGGGCAGTGCCACGTCCTCAGAGGTGGCCTGAGGGTGGCACTGAACCCCCGAGAAAAGGGGGAAATGAAGGTGCAAGGGACCGGCCCCGGGGGGACGTCCCAACTTTACAGACGGGGTAGGGGGGGCCCTAGCAGAGCAGCAGCAACGACGGGACAGTGCAGGGGACAGCTGGCACCTGGCCTCCGGTGCCTCGGAGGGACAGAGGGAAGGGTCTTGGTGAGGACAACGTTGGCGCAGCTCTAGGACCCTAAAATAGGAGACCACGACGTCCTGAGTCAAGGCCTTTAGCTGGCCCCTGGCCCTGGGCGCCTCCATGGAGGCACAGGCAGGAGACACGGAGGTGTGACCTCGCCTTGGGTGAAAGGCTTTGACCTCCGCTCTGGAACCCCACCCTGGGGACACGGCGAGGAGAGTCATCTGTGCCCTCCACTCTGAGTGCTGTCACTGGGGCTGCGGTAAGAGGCCCCACTGCTTTCACTGTGCGGCATCCTCGAAAGTTCCCACTGCGGCAACGTCCGGAGGCGGGGTCGGGGGGCGGGGCCACGAGGGCACCACCCTGATCAGTGGATTGGTCCACAGATGAGCATGTGGCCCAATGGACTCCCTGGGAGGCGGGACCTCGTGGGAGGAGGGACCTCATGGGAAAAGGGGGGTGGCTGGACAGCCCCTTCCCCTCTTCCCTTTTCCCTTCCCTTTGCTTCCTGGCTGCCATGAGGTGCACAGCTCTCCCTGGCCAGGCCCTTCCGCCGTGCTCGTCCTGCCTTGGAACAGCTGACCTTGGGCTGAATCCCCAGGGACCCAAATGAAACCTGTCCTCGTGTTGTGCATGTTGGGGGTTGGGTCTCGGCCACGGGAAGGTGACTAACACAAGGCCCAAGTCAAAGCTTTCAGCTAGTACCACGTGTGTGGGGGCAGAGGCGAGTGGGTCCAGGTGAGGACTGTCACCTGTCACCTCAGCTGTGAGTGC